>ML326730.1:0-77965 GCA_005239505.1 Nicotiana paniculata | reverse complement strand
AATATTGAGACAAGTTCAGTAGTACTTACATTAAAGGTATGATCCCCAATTTGAGTATTACCTCTAGGTCGTTCATCTCGATCTTTTCTTGATCTAGACGAGGATGAGACTACGTCTCTTCCTTGTAGTCTATAGTCCGACCTAGTGTTTTCAAACCTGGGGCGAATATCGCGTCCCGAGGGTCCTAAGTAAGGTTCGTACCTATTTTTACCTAATCTTCTATCTGATTCAGGACGTATGGATCTGGAATGATCTTCATCTATCGAACGAGCAATGATATCTTCTTCTATTCTGAGTTTAGTACTATACCTGTTATATACATCGTTCTATGTTGTAGCGGGGAATTCTCTTAGACTTTCCTTAAGTCGTCTCGTGGCTTCTGAGCTTTTATCGTTTAGGTTGCTTGCAAATGCCATGGCTGCCCAATTATCAGGCACCCTGGGTAACTGCATTCTTTCTCGTTGAAACCTGTATACAAACTCACGGAGTACTTCCGTGTCTCCTTGTTTTATTTTGAATATGTCTTCCATTCTCTTCTCAACTTTTTGTGCACCAGAGTGTGCTTATAAACGAATCTGCAAGCTCAGTAAAAGAGTCAATAGAATTTTCAGGGAGAAGAGAATACCAGGTTAGGGCCCCTTTGGTAAGTGTTTCCCCAAATTTTTCGAAAAGGATTGATTCAATCTCTTGTTTTGTTAAGTCGTTGCCTTTTACGCCTGTAGTGAAAGCAGTCACATGGTCACGTGGGTCAGTTGTCACATCATATTTGGGAACGTCAGGCATTCTAAACTTCTTGGGTATAGGTAAGGGTGCCGCACTTGGCTTCCAAGGTTATTGAGAATACATATCCACATCAATGCCTTTGATGATAGGTGGTACTCCAGGAATTTGTTCAATGCGATCGTTCTACTCCTTCATCTGTTTCTGCATGGTTAGCAGTAAATTTTGTAATTCTGAGTTATTAGATATACCTGGTCTCGTTTTGAGAGATTCATTAGGAGTATATCCTCTTCCTGAGTTTGCCAACCCAGATATAGGATTTTCCATGGTGATGGTGTTATTGGGGGGTGGCGTCGGCGGTGTAGGTAACGCTACCGGCAATCCTCTCGCAAATTCTTTCAAAGCTTGGCTCACATACTCTGCAATCATTTGCTTTACACGATCTTATTCCACAGTTTGATCATTATCACCATTGTTGTTATTGGATCTTTCTGGGGATTGTTCCCTTGAACCACGTGGGGTTCTTGAAGGAGATGGAACTGGTGTTCCACTCCTTTGCTGGTTGTTGTCGTTGGAGTTTGACATAGTTCAGAGGATATCACTTGAAAATCAAACAAAGATTATCAGATTCTCGGTAACGGAACCAATTTGTTTAACCAAAGAATTAGACCCTTTGACTAAATCTATTTTTAAGATGAACACGGGTTACTGATAATCAAGGAAATACAGAAAAATGAATAACAAACAATATTGCAGAAATATAGAAAAGCGAAGTCAATTATATTCGAGAATCAGATGCCTTTACAAGCTGTATTCCCCTATCTTATATAGGAGATTCCTATAACGTACAACTCTTGCTATGGTTGCTCAT
The DNA here is from genome assembly GCA_005239505.1 of Nicotiana paniculata. Lineage (NCBI taxonomy): Eukaryota > Viridiplantae > Streptophyta > Magnoliopsida > Solanales > Solanaceae > Nicotiana > Nicotiana paniculata. The sequence goes on along the minus strand of ML326730.1, from coordinate 76,374 downwards.
TAATGAATAATTATGACATTAATGAGGCATTACAAAGGATAACGGTAATTAGGGTACGGTTACATAACGTTCGAGTAATCAATTGTGGGTCTTTGAATCTGCCCGTAACTTTGTCTAGATTCATTCTGACCGTGCCTCTCCCCTGTTTTGATCAGGTTGAATTTCCCGTGGCTGATAAGCTCGAGGGTTTACTGAATCGTTCCTCTTTGTTCCGTAACTCTTTGAAGAATCACATCCAGCTATCGCCTTTTTCCTGTGTCCACGTGACTGGCTGAGTTGTCAAAAGCTAGCTTACGTGTGAAATTCTTTTTTTTACCAATACAATGGGTACCATGGTATTTGCATATTTGGTTAGGGTTCCTTTGGGCTGGATCGGTTTGTAGGGTTCTGGGCCATCTCGTATCCTTGATTCTCCCAATGGCTGATACAATACCTGATGTGTCGATGCTGAAGTTATATTCTGATAATCGTGGTGCTTCTATGGGATCAGAATGTTTATCGAAGCCACTTTTGCTCATGAGCCCTCGAGAGCTCTGTCCTCGATCATTCATTCAATCATTTCGAGCGGGAGTACGTCCTGGGCCGCTGTTTCTACGATCTGCGTTGTATGGTTGATACCGATCTCTGTTCGATCGGGTTTCTCTGTCAATGTCCCTTTGAACTCTGCCGGCGGGCCTGTTTGGGTAGACGAAATCGGAAGGGGTCCCTAATTGATCATCCTCAACCCTGATCTTTGACTCGTACAGATTATGCACATCGAACCAGGTCACCGCTGAATATTTGGTTAAATTCTGCTTCAGTTGTCGTGATGCTACCGAACTTTGCTTGTTCAAACTTTGTGGATTCTTGAACAACCCAATCATCTGTGACCGAGGGTAGGTCCATGTTTTCCATCTAGAATCGAGATACAAATTCCCCTAACATTTTGTTGTCTTTCTGTTTCACTTTGAAGAGGTCTTACTTCCTAGTCGTAACCTTTATTGCTCCGGCGTGGGCCTTTACGAAGGAATGTGCAAGCATGGCGAAGGAATCGATGAAATTGGGTGGCAGATTGTGATACCATATCATTGCCCCTTTCGATAATGTTTCTCCAAATTTCTTCAGTAGAACGGATTCAATTTCATCATCTTCTAAGTCATTCCCCTTTATTGCGAATGTGTAAGAAGTAACATGCTCATAGGGTCGGTGGTCCCGTTATACTTGGGAATTTCTGGCATGCGGAATTTCTTCGAGATGGGCTTCGAAGCCGCACTTGGAGGGAAAGGCTTCTGAACTAACTTCTTCGAATCCAAACCTTTTAGGATCGGTGGTGCCCCCAGTCTTCTCCCTCCTGCGTACCTCAACAACCGGATCGACCTTCCTTACATATGCTACCTTCGGGATCAGCGCCCAGATTTGCATTTAGGGCGATATTTGAACTGACACCGACATGATTTGCAATTGGTACTCCCTCGAGATCAGCCTGAGGCACCTCGATCCCTGGGGAAGCTATATTTTTGCTTTCCCCGTGAAATTCGAGGCCGTTGTCACCGTGTGTGTGTGCCGTTTGTGAGGTCGACATGTTTATCCTGAAAACAAAAATACTTATAAGAACAAGCATAAAGTAGTGTGTGTTATCGGAATCAGTATTAAGCAATCACTATCATCCTTAGCCCCATGGTGAGTGCCAAACTGTTTACCCTTAAAACTGGATAACAATTAAACATATAATGTTGTTTTAAGGATACGTGATTTCACCTAATACCAACTGATAAATATAAATATTTGTAATAGAAATTAACAACGAGATAAAGGAAACCAGTGTTGAAATGTAATTAAGCCCTCGAGCTAAGATACCCTCGGACTAGGGTGCCCTCAAACTGGCTGATGTTAAAATAATAAGGCAGAAAATTAACTGATGAACAAGAATATATAAGCGAGAGAGAAAGTGTTATATTGCTTTGATATGTGTGAACAATGTATCTTACAAATTATGAGAACTCCCCTTTATATAGTAGATAAATTCTACTTATGGCATAACTCTAATTACATAAGAAAATCCCATAATTAGCTAACTAACCGTTTCTAATTTGATCTGTTTCGAGATTTCCACCATGATCTTCGACCAGTCACGGATATCTCGCTATTCTGTTATTATGATATCTTCGATCTTGCTCGATATCTGTCTCATTTGGTCTTTATCTCTATTGGCTTCGATCTCGATAGGTACCTCAAATCCCGAACTCGGTACCTTGTCTTCGTGCTTTGGTCTGATCAATTGCGAAGCCGACCTTCGTTACAACTCTCCGGTCTCGATCAAATAGTAAAATAAGTAAACCCAGTTTTAACCGTATACAAATAGCACAACGTAGATTGTTCAGACGATGTCAATGTTTAACGCCTTAATGTATAGCATTTAGACATTTTCTTGTCTTTTCTCCCCACAAATTTCCCGGTTTACAGAATTATAACAACATATATTTACAGGAATAAGTTAACTAGTAATACAATTTCAGTTAGTTCTCCAATTATGTAGTCTTTATTTCTTTTTCCAAGTTCTTATAAATTTTCACACATTTTCCTTTGAATTTAAGTTCGTCAATTTTACAGCTATATTATTGAGAGGGAACAGTCGTTAGATTTATAGTAATTGCCTTTTTCTGTGTTTGGCTCTACTTCGGTTTAAAACATACGACAGAATCTAAAGAAAACAGTAGTATTAATATACTTTCTGACATCGCACCAACTCACATACGTTCGAGCAGCATAGATGCTTCTTGACTGTGAGGCGTGAGCTAAATGGTTATAATTAACCCCTTTTAACCTCTTTAGCGGTACATAATATATTTTCTGTTAGTTTAGATAGAACATTTGAAGAATTTTTTTTTCCGAAAACTTACTCTCTTTTTTATCATGTGTTCGGTATTTATATTGGGGTCCGATTAATTCGACTAGATACCTCGTAAGGCTAATTAAAAGGGAAATATTCCTTACCAAAAAATCAAAATTTATTTTCATAACCCAAAATCTCTAATTAAAGGTGAGAAGATCCTAATGGTACCACTATAACCCTAGAGTTGGAGTTACAAGTACAAAACACCCTATTGCATTTTCTATTCTAGGTAAATGTTGCGACTAACTCTAGATGCCTACTTACTATGTAATCAACTCTTTCTTTTCTCTCTCTATATATATATCATCCAGTTGCATTATGGAGTCGGTTAAAAAACAATAAGTAAAAGGAGATTTAAGTATAAGTCAAAGGGTCCGAGAATCACTATATATATTTTTGCCATTATAGTGACATGGACTCGAATGTAATAGTAGTATGAACTTTAAACAAATATTCAAAATCATATATATATATATATATATATATATATATATATATATATAAGTCATGAATATATGAATATCATTATAGGAAATGAGGTTTTCAGTAACGTTTGCTACCAAAAGCAAGTGCCAAGTCGCCACTTTACTTGCCAAAAGCAAGTGATGATTCATTCTGTTGCGACCAACTCTAGATGCATATTTACCATATATAATCAACTCTTTCTTCCATTTGTATATCATTCAGTTGCATTATGGAACCGGCTGGAAAAGCATAAGTAAAAGAGATTTAAGTATTTAGGGAAATTAAAACATCATGTTTCATGCAAAACGTAAATCCAAGTGGGTTGTCAAGATTTATCAAACTCAAATGGTGGATTATATCATGCAGACACGTGACTGCATATAGAAAATATATGTAACTTTAGATGAAATATATTAATTTCTTGATCTAACGTCGCACACTAATTATAAGAAGTTTTTCGGTTACATCGGGAGGGGGGAAAAGGGAAAATGGAATCCCATACCTTTTCAATTTGATATTAGGCTTACAAATATTTATCCAATAACAATTAGTAAGTAATATAGTTATAGTCAAGAAAACAACATTACCTCTTATACTATTTGTTATGAACAATTTCTCTTATATCTGGGAGTAACTATGTTGATTTATCACATAAATTTTGACATAATCATATTATGTTTTTTATCCAACGTAGCAAAGTTGAAAGGAATTATAGAAAAAACTTGTTGTATAAGTGGTGAAAAAAGGAATTCATAAAATCTATATTGGTAATTTTCTTGTATTTGTTCTTATTAGTAAACTACAATGGATTTAATTTTGAATCTACGATCGTAACTCATAAGAATGAGAGCCTAGGAGCAACAGTAAAGTCATCTTTGTGTGATATATAAGTTACGGATTCGAGTCGTGAAAGCAGTCACTAATGCTTGCATTAATATTAGGGTAGACTGTCTACAATACACTCCTTGAGTTACGGCACTAATTCAAACCCTGCGTGAATGCGGGATGTCTTAAGCACCGGGCTGTCTTTGATCATAACCAATAAGCAAAAGATATCGATTATAGACTTAATAGCAAATTAGAAATTTTAATTTTGATCACCTATAAAGATTTTTCACCAAAGAAAATAGAGTAGTAAGTTTAATTTTTAAAATCACATTAGAGATAAATTTTTACATAAAACTCAAGGGAATTTGTAATTAGACTTGATAACAATATTCGTGCGTACATCAATATCGGTATTTGTCAAGCTATAATTTCTTTGAAGATTTGTCCGTTAATATGTCAATAGGTGACATGTCGAGGAAGAGGCAAACCCGAAAATAAAGAAGATAAAGAACACTAAATTTAAATATGGAAAATCCTTCAAATCGAATGTAAAATCCACGAGATGATAAAGATCCAAAAAACTCCACTATAACAATAAGAGGGTTACAAAAGTTCTCCAAATTGTCTACAGAACAAGTGAAAACAAGGAGCAAAAATAGCAACAAGAGCAACGACAAATCAATTGAAAAAAAGAAGAAGTCACTAAACTGGAGTTGTTGTTCGAGTCTCGAAATCAGATTCTAAAAGCCTCCAAATCCAATCTCCACCGTTCAAATTCAAAGATCAAGATGTTACGAACACTCAGTCAAAATTTCAGCCCGATCTAATGGTTAACGAATCGGGAAACGTAATATGAAATTGGCTGGTCGGAATAAAAATCTTCAGCAAAACAAATACCTTTCTTCTCTCTTCTCTCTTGATGAAAGCTCTCTCAAAAATCACTCTTATGTGCTTAAGTCTTTCAAAGACTTGTATCGATGAGCATAAAATAATTCTCCAAGGTTGTCATATTTATAGATAATGAGTGGTGCTTTCTCTTAAAGTCAAAACCAACTCTAAATAGGAATAAGAATCGAATCCAATTCCGAATAGGAACGGAAACCAAAAGAGAATAGGATTAGGCCATTGGGCCTTTGGCTGGATAACATGAGAATGGGCCCAACAAACTCCCCCTCCAGCAAGGCGCCAAATGTGTCTTCAAGTAGAGGAAGTATTGACAGGCTTCATGCCTGCCAATTTTTTGTAAAACGCATGCTTATCTGCAAGTTTAACTACGAAGTCCTCAGGCTCCTCCATATAAGCAGTCTTGACATCCATCTGCTCAACTTCTAAATCTAGACTTGCGGCTAAGAGTAGAACTACACGAATAGAAGACATCTTCACAACATGGTTGCAGACATTATCTTCAACCCATTGTCGTATATATCCACATACTTGTTGGTGCTCGAAATCCCAATCTTCATCCAATAAACTCTCGGGTTTATGAGCTGCAAAGATGGGTATATGCATCTTCTTCACGAACAACAAATCTTTCATCTTGATTTTCCAAACATTATATATAATTTCTCCGATATAAACATACCATATTGCTCATATTCTCCTCCATTCCGTAACAATCCGGATAAATAAGCAAGGCTCTGATACCACTGTTATGACGAGGAAGAGGCAAACCCGAAAATAAAGAAGATAAAGAACACCAAATTTTAACATGGAAAATCATTCAAATCGAAGGTAAAAAACCACGGGATCATAAAGAACTAAAAAGCTCCACTATAACAATAAGAGGGTTATAAAAGTTCTCCAAATTGACTACACAACAAGTTCCAAACACGGAGCAACAATAGCAATAAGAGCAACGACAAATCAATTGAAAAAAGAAGAGAAGTCACAAAAACTGGAGTTGTTGTTCGAGGCTCGAAATCAGATGATACAAGCCTCTAAATCCAACCTCCACAGTTCAAATCAAAGATCAAGATGTTACAAACATTCAATCAAACTTTCAGCCTGATCCAATGGTTAACAAATCAGAAAACGTGATTTGAAGTTGGCTGACGGGAATAAAATCTGTAGCAAAATAAATACTTTTCTTCTCTCTTCTCTCTTGATGAAAGTGCTCTCAAAAACCACTCTTATGTTCTTAAATAGAACAATTCTCCAATGTTGTCCTATTTATAGATAATGAGTGGTGCTTTTTCTTAAAGCCAAAACCAAGTCTAAATAGGAATAAAAAGCGAATCCAATTCCGAATAGAAATGGAAACCAAAAGAGAATAGGATTAGGCCACTGGGCATTTGGCCGGACAACATGGGTATGGGCCCAACAAACTAGCCTTCAACAAGTCGCATCTCCAAATCTCCACTGCAAAGTTTGTCTCAACGAGCACATCACTCCGGTCAAATTTCTCAGACAAAAATCATGATTACCGTCAAATAGGTTTAAGCTAGAACTAAACTCGCAAAGATGAACCTGTCTTGAACCTCGCTCTGATACCACTTGTTAGGACCGAAAAATCAGGTGTCATGCGGAATCTAGTAACGCAACAATTGAACGGCGATAAATCCAACAACAAAAGAGAATCTACCAAAAGAGACACAAACATTTAACGTGGTTCCGTCAATTGACCTACGTCCATGGGCGAAGATGAGCAATCCACTATATAAGAAGAGAGTACAAATTATCGAGAGAACAATCTCACGAAGAGGCAAACACAAGTGACACACTAACACTTGTCCCGTAAAGTTCTTCCCCTAAACACGGCTCTCGAACCTCATATGGCTACATTGTGGATGCTACTGAATGAGAATGAATAATCCTCAATTTATAGAAGTCCAAACTTTTTCTTACAAGAAAAAGTGCTAATCAAACATGGAAGAATTATAATTTCTTCTATAAAAAGGAAAAGTCAATTATGGTAAATATATTGTCCTTTCCTTTAAAAATTGAAAAAATCAAATATAGTAAAAAATCATGGCAACCCCTAACAATAGATGTGAGATAACCTCCGTGTTATAAAATATATTTTATCTTTCGAGATAAACTATTAATCAATTGTGAAATTAAATGAGTCCAGAATAGCGTAAAATGAGTGAATAGAGATAATTTAGGGGACAGAAAATTTGTTTACCGCCGAAGACTGAAGATATTTTTAAATGAATTCACAGAGACACAATAAATTTTGGAAGAGAATCCTATTAGGTTGTAATCAGATGTCGTATTAATGAACATAATTTTTAATGGACTATACATGAGTTTTAATCTTTTCAGTCAATAAAAGTAATAATGTTAAACTAACCACAGTGATAAATAATCAATTTCTTCCTAATTTTGAACTTCCAAATTTATTATGGTAAGTTATTTAATAGCTTATAGTATGAAGTTAGGACCACAAGCCTCTATAAATAACCAAGGGCTTTGCTTCTTATTCTTGTCACATTTTATAGTGAACATCACATCAGTGAAGCTGGTTTTCCTTTTACTTATTATATTTCTGATGAGTCTAATTCTTACTATTAGAATATCATAAATTTTATATAATAGCTAAAACTTTTTCTCAGTATTTTTCCTTGTGATTAACTGTGAATAGGTATGTTTTAGCTTCGCAAAATATACTGGAATGTACTCGTCGTCAACCACACGTCTGATGATAACATTGACAAGAGGCGTGAGATTTGTACGGAGTTGGATGAATTGAGACACCATTTGAGAGACATTGATTCTCGTATGCGAGAGATTATATGGCACGAGGCAGCATTGATGAGTTACTTGTAATCAGGAACGTACGTGCTGTTTAATTATGTGAAAAAGAAAGCTGAGCTTCAGGATGAACTTAAGAAAAAATACAACATGTCTTATCGTCGATACTTTTGAGTCTTTTCCCTAAAAAGGTTATAAAAGTTGTTAGTTTCAAATGAAATTATTTCTTGGGTTAAGGGTATGTTTGTCGATCAATCGTCGGGAGAAGAAGATATATAAAGGGGAATAATGAAAACTTTCAGTGGGATTGAAATTCTACACCTCGTTTGTCCAATTATACTTGTAAGTTTTGTCTTCTTTTTTTTTAATATATTAGTCTTTACGAGAATAGTAAGTAACATACAGTAAGCACTAATATAAATAGTAATATTGCATGTGAACTTTTCTTGTTTTTTTATTGGGAATAATTGAGGGGTTTATTAATGTAACATTGTAGTTAATTAAGACATGTAACATATATAAAAACCATCCTTATAAAAAAAGAAACAACTCTATTACTATTTGGGGGAGTTAAACAATTTTTTTTTTTTTTTGGTAAATAAAGGAATTTTATTACCAATGAACATAAGTACAATACAAACTAAACTGAACCTGAATATAGATCCCAGTTTCAGCAATTTTACATTCATCTCATCAGTTACCTATCACATATAAGACTGATAATTACATTCCTAAGGATGGTAGTTGTACTGCTCCATTTTCCTTGCCAAAGTATTCCGCATAGATCATCTGCAAGACATTTCCTGCACAATAAACCTTGTAACCACCTCAAAACTTCTTCTTTTGGCCTGAGATATTCTCAGATTTCTCTCCTGCCAAATAAAATAGATAGATCCTGCCAGCATCATCCTGTATATAGCAGCAACAATAGTCTTTCTTCGCATGTACAAAACAGCCCACTCCAGCTCATCTTGCCAACACACAACAGCTCTGTAATCCCTAACCATTGCAGAAGCTTAACCCAAACATTAGCAGACCACACACACCTGAAAAACAAGTGGTTGATACTCTCATTATCTTCCTCACAGAGAGGACATACTTGTTCATCTCTTACTCCCCAACTAACTAGCTTGTCTTTTGTATTCAATCTCCCATGTGCGACCAGTGTGAGAGTGAATAACCATCTAGGACACCCTTGATTATTGCATATCAATCTTCTCCAAGCCACTTTTGGATAGTTGCCTCTTAAGCTTAGATACATCTTTTTGATGGAAAATGTATCCATGTTTAGTAAGTCCTCCATATTCAATCCAGCATCTCCAATATACTGGACCCACAACTTGTCTTTCTTCTTAGACAGGTTCCCAATAGTTTGCAAATAGCATCCCTATTCCAGTTAAAGATGTGTCAAGGACATTTAAACCTCCATCTGACTTGGGCAAACATATATTCTCCCATGCCAATAAAGCTCTTTTAGATACTCCAGCAGTCCCTATCCAGAGAAAGGTTCTACATGTGGCCTCTATCATCTTGATTATCTTTTTTGGCAAAATAAAAATTTGAGACCAGTATGTTTGAACTGCACATAGGACACTCTCAATCAATTTTATTGGTTATTCCTCTTTTGTAAACCCCAAGCACTCTCAGTATCTTCTGTTGAATCTCCTCGTTCACTCCCCCAAAAAAGATAGAACTTGTATGAATATTTTCCACCAACCCTGATGATGCGGAGAAACTCTTGAAACACTCATATAACATTTGGATTGAAACTACATCGCCCTTACAAAATAACAGTAGGTCAAACAAGTTTTTTTTTCTGACAATAATTTTGCAAATAGCTTTTAAATATTTTAAATTATTAACTGTTGTGACTTATAGTACTTTTTATGTAGTTTTTAAATATGTAAATTTTATTTCAAAAAAATTAAAGAATCTCTATCCAAATTAACATGGAAGATTTGTCAACTTGACACTCGTACTAGTACGAGTAGGTTCAAACAAATTTGGTGTGTGACCGGCACACGATACTTAGCCCTTACAACATAAATTCTAGACCAATAAGACCTCTGAATAAATATTCAACTGAAAACTACTGATTGTGGGAGAAACCTTAGAATTAGAATATACATATACATAGACAACTATTGATACATGGTCATTACAATATTTACATGTTTCTAAATACTGGTCAACAACCCTCTAAGAGTACCATAACACATAATTTAGTCGGGACATGGCCTTACCATACCCAAAACTAGAAGCACAAGTACCTATCGACTTCTGTACATCGACTCCGGAAGAGTGGAGTGCGATAACCATTCGTTGAACGTGCGCTCTACCGAGGAGGAACTTCACCGGGCGTATCTGTACCCTTGGGAATGAGCATAGCGCCCATAAGAAAAGGCGTTAGTACAAAAAATGTACCGAGTATGTAAAGCTGATAACACCATATATAAACCACAGACATAACGTAAAAATCATGAATACCAAATATCATCCTGAACACCGAGGAAAACAACCAGGGGCGTACTTATAGTGGACATGATTCATAATATATGCACATTTCATAAAAGACATATCTCTCGTGGGGTTATACATGCTAAATAAAGTAATGTCGTTCAGCCACTCTTTGGGGCATGTTATCGTACCCGACCTCGAGAGGTCTCAGTAATGCCAAATAACATGTCATCTCGTACCCGTCCACGCATGGGCTCGGTAAATCCTTATGTTATATCATTTCGTACCCGGCCATACATGGGCTCGGTAAATTTCCTATTTCATGTCATACCGTACCGGCCACACATTGGCTCAGTAACGTCTCATGTCACGTCATTTTGTGTCTAGCCACACATGAGCTCGGTAATACCTCATATTTTTTCCTTCTGTACCCGGCCACACACAGGCTCAGTAATGCGCAATAAATACAAGTGTCTATCTAAATGCAACACAAGCTCAACCTTTGAAGACTTCACAATTTGGCTTCATATGAGCCATACCTCATGACCTTACAATACCATCCGGGAAAATTCTTAATTTCAAAGAAAGAGCCACCGGTAACAATAAGCAAGAATATGAACAAATTTACCAGGGCTGAAATTTTTCGATATAAGAATCATTCAGAAAGAAATGCTTATATAAAGTCATGCCAAGAAGGATAGACAACCTTGCATACCTTTTTGCGGAACTAGTTACAACTTCTAGGTTCTTATTCTTCTATAATAGAAAGTTTCACTCCTAAAGGATCTTCAAAATCAATATAACAGGAGAACGTTTGGTACAAAAATGATCGCGAGATCTTTACTCTAATATTTCCACTGTTTCTAGCCCTGAATCACATAGGGGGGTTTCTTAGGAAACTTGAGAGGATTTTGGGCGAGTTAAAGTTGGTGACACTTCCTAGAATGGAAGAGAGAGAGGGAGAGAGAGAGAGCTACACTATCTTTTTATATCATACCAAGTCTAAGAAACTCCGCTTCTAAACATGCAAAATGGGTCGTTCCACCCTGGTCACTGCACCCGGTAGGACAGCTAGCGCAAGTCTAATTAAGCTTATTCATACCTTTGTCCCCGTGGGGTGTCGCCGGATGAGTGGTTGTACATTTATGTATAAAAGAAAAACTTTTATCTCTATCTCATACATGGATAAGAAGGTGTGGGGTGTAACATCATCCGTCCCTTTGGAACATTCGTCCTCGAATGTTGAATTGTAGTCAGATTCTTGGGACCCTTTATTTCTTTAGTCACTCTTCGTGATAGTGAATCTATAAAAGCGTACGCATTAATGGAGAATAGTGATAACATGTAACCATATCTAGTGATAACTCTAGGTTCTGTTGTTCCGATAGTGAATAGATACAGTTATGTGTTCCACCCAAACTAGACGCTCCACCTCTACCTCTAGCTCTACCTCTTCCAATTGATAGTTGCATGCATTGGTGGTGTACTGATGGTGAAGAAACTACTACAGTTCCCCTTGGTTGCATCATATTACCCCCACCTCTCAGGGAAAAAATGCATGATATAGCTGGGTTGCCTGCACAAATAACATAAATTCGAACCTTGGCAACATAGCCCCAAATGATTCTTACTACATCGGTCACAATATGGCATCGGGGGTCTCGCCTCACTAGAATCCTCATCATACTGTGATCTCTATCCTTGAAAACTCTGACCGTAACTAGAATAAGAGGTCTAATCACAATGGTGGCCCTAGGACTGTGATGGTACACTAGTCGCCTAATAAGGTGGATGCCAAGGAGCCGGAGGCCTAAATTCACCTTGAGACCCTCTCGTGTCATCTTTGGACTGAGTTCTCTTATGCTGACCTTGATCATGCTCTCGGACGGCCCGCTTTTGTCTCTTACGATCCTCTAAGTTCTACGCATAGGCCTGAATACGAGCAATGTCCATAATTGGATTCAAAGAAGCAACCTCCCACAAATCGATACATCCTACCATTCATCTTAGCCACAATCGAAGGAGCATACCTAGCTAAAGAATTAAATTGTATGAAATATTCTCGAACACTCATATTACCTTGCTCCAAATCGTAGAAATCTATCTTTCTTGGCTCAACGGAGCTCAACAGGCAAATACTACTGTATAAAGGCCTTAGAAAATTCCTTTCATCCCGCTGGTGGGGCAAGTGGTCCTCTAGACCGTTCCTAAGTCTCATACCATACCACAACAACATCCTGCAACCTATAAGAAGCAAGCTCTACAGACACAGTATTTGTTACATGCATAACTCAGTAGGTTCGCTGCATTTGATTAAAGGATCTGGGGATCTGCATTTAGATCTGCTCCTATGAATACCGGAGGGTCCAAATTAATGAATCTCGAACCCTGGCACTGAGTTTTCTATTCGAAACGCCATGGGCCTGACCATGATCTTGAGCCTGGGAAGCTACTATCGAGTTAACAACTGTAACGGACTCCTCATATCTATATCCTGCTCAAAAGCACTCGGGGTAGGAATAGAAAGTACATTAGTTTCTCTAGGCCTTTCCGGGGATAGTGGTATTGTTCTCAAAACTTGAGTATCAACCTTATCTTGGGGTTCAAGTTGATCTATGGGGGCAAGGGGCACCTAGTTGGTATCTCCTCCTACTTTTTCATTCAATCCCTGAACAATCGTGTGACATCTCGTAATATGCATTGTTATTAAGATAAACAAGATAGGGATTACAGGTATATACTTATGACTCAGCTCTATCGCACGATCTAGATTAGAAGAAAAGGTATTCACACTTGATATCCTGTAGCCTCCTATTTATAAGTATGGTGCACAACATACCCACAAATAAGACTTTACTAGATATGGCGTGCAGACTCCCTAGGACTGACCTGCTCTGATACCAAGTTTGTCACACCCCAACCTCGAGGGGTGCGACCGTCACACGATGCTCGAAGACCCGTGCTAACCGACATCCATACTTAGCCTTTACATCATAAAATATGGACCAACAAGGCCTCCGAAATATTCAGCCGAAGAGAACTGACTATGGGAGAAACCTTAGCATTGGATATACATATACCTATACATAGACAACTGTTGCTACACTGTCATTTCAAAATTTACATACTTCCAAACACTGGAATGCAAGACTCTAAGAGTACCATAACACATAATTTGGTCGGGACAAAGCCTCACCATAGCCAAAATTAGAAGCACAAGTACCTATCGACTTCTATACAACTACTCTGGAAAAGAGGAGTGCGATAACCAACCGTTGAACATGTGATAGCACACCTCATGACCTTACAATACCATCCGAGAACATTCTTAATTTCAAAGAAAGATCCATAGGTAAAAATGAACAAGAATATGAACAACTTTACCAGGGAAATCTTAGGGCAGTGAAATATTATAAGATAAGAATCATTCAAAAAGAAACGCTAATATCAAGTCATGCAAAGAAGGATATAGTGAATTACAAACCTTTTTGATGAACTAGTTATACCTTATGGGTTCTTACTCTTCTATAACGAAAAGCTTCACTTGTAAGGAATCTTCAAAATTAATATATAGAAGAACGTTTGATATAGATTTGATCGCGAGCTCTTACTCTAATCTTTCCACTAAGCTCCCTTTGATTCTAGCCCTGGATCATTTAGGGGGTTTCTTAGAGAACTTTAGAGCATTTTGGGCGAGTTAAAGTGGGTGACACTTCTTAGAATGAGAGAGAGAGAAAGAGAGAGAGACACTGCCTTTTTATATCACAAGTCTAGGAAATTCCACCTCCCCACATGCAATATGGGTCGCCCTACCCTTGTCACTACACCTGATACGGCAGTTGGCGCGGGTCTAATGAAAGATTAATCATACCTTTGTCCCCATGAGGTTTCGCTGGGTGATTGGTTGTACAATTATATATAAAAGAAAAACTCTTATCTCTATTTCGTACATGGATTAGAAGGTGCGGGGGTGCAACATCATTTCCCCTTTTGAAACATTCGTACTCGATTGTTGAATTGCAGTCAGACTCTCGGGACCCCTTTTTAGTCACTCTTCGTGATATTGGATCTATAAAAGCGTACGCATTAATGGAGAATTTGAATTACTTGTACCCATATCCGGTGATAACTCTAGGTTTTGTTGTCTCGATAGTGCATAGATACAGTTCTGTGGTCCACCTAAACTAGACGCTTCATCTTTACCTCTACATCTCCCTCTTCTAATCGATAGATGCATGCCTTGGTCATGAGGGTGTACTAATATTGAAGAAGTTGTTACAGATCCCATTGGTTGCATTATATTACCCCCACCTCTCACTAGGAAAAAATGCATGATATGACGAGTTTGCCCGTACAAATAACTTAAATCCAAACCTTGGCGACAAAACCCAAAATGCTTCTTACCACATCGGTCACAATATGGCATCGGGGGTCTCGCCTCTCTAGAATCCCCATCATATTATGAGCTCTGTCCCCGGAACTCTGACCCTGACTAGAATAAGTGGTCCAATCACGATGTTGGCGCTGGGATAGTGATGGTACACTAACCACCGAATAAAGTGGATGCCACAAAGCCGAAGGCCTAAATTCTCCTTGAGACCCTCCCGTGTCATCTGTGGACCGAGTTCTCTTATGCTGACCTTGATCATGATCTCGGATGGCCCGTTGTTGTCTCTTAAGATTCTTTAGGTTCTGCGCATAGGCCTGATCGAGCAATGTCCATAATTGGATTCAAAGAAGCAGTAGTACATTCATTAATTTGTTGTGGGCCCAAACCTCACATAAATCGATACACCCTGTCATACATGTCAGCTACAATCGAAGAAGCATACCTAGCCAAAGAATTAAATTGTATGCAATATTATTGAACACTCATATTAACTTGCTCCAACCGTAGAAATCTATCGTGCTTTGCTCGACAGAGCTCAACAGGAAAATACTATTGCATAAATGCCTCAGAAAACTCCCTCCATCCCACTGTGGCGCAAGAGGTACTGTAGACCGCCCAAGTCTTATACCATACCACAACAACATCCTGTAACCTATAAGAAACAAGCTCTACAGACTCACTATTTGTTGCATGCGTAACTCGTAACGCTCGTTGCATCTGATCAAAAAAACTCCGGGATCTGCATTTGGATATGCTATTGTGAATACCAGGGGTTCAAACTTAATGAAGTTTCAAACCCTTGCACTGATTGTTCTATTCGAAACGCTAGGGGCCTGACACTGAGCTTGGGAAGCTAGTTAACAACTGTACCGCACTCCTCATACCTAAATCGTGCTCGGGAGCAACCCGGGGAGGAATAGAAGGCACATTAGTTTCTCTAGGCTTTTCCGGGGGTAGTGGTGTTATTCTCGAAAGTTGAGTATGAGCCTTATCTTGGGGTTCACGTTGATCTGTGAGGGAAGGGGGCACCTAGGTGATACCTTCTTCTCTTTCTTAATTCAATCAATATGCAGTCGTTTGATTTCTCGTAATAGGCATCACTATTAAGATAAACCAGATAGGGTTTAAAGGTAAATACATATGACTTAGTTCTATCGTACGATCTAGATTAGAAGAAATGGTTTTCACCCTAGATATCTTGTAGTCTCTTTATATAAGTGTGGTACACGACATGCCCATAAATAAGATTCTACCAGATATGGCTTGTAGATTCCCTAAGACTGACCTGCTCTGATACCAAATTTGTCACACCCCAACCTCAGGGGGTGCAACAGGCACAAGACTCCTGAAGGCCCGTGCGAACTGACATCCGCATTAACCATTACAACATAAAATCTGGACTAATAATGCTTCCGAATAAATTTTTAACTGAACCCAATTGACTGTGGGAGATACCTTAGTATTAGATATACATATACACACATATATATATATATATATATATATATATATATATACAACTATTGTCATAGGATCATTGCAATATTTACATACTTTCAAACACTGGTTAGCAAGCCTCTAAGAGTATCATAATACGTAATTATGTCCAGACAGAGCCACACTATACCCAAAACTAGAAGCACAAGTACCTATCGACTTCTGTACAGCTACTCCGGAAGAGTGGAGTGCGATAACCAACCATTGGACGTGCGCTCTACTGATGAGGAACTTCACCGAGCCTATCTGTACTTGTGAGAAAGAACACAACTCCCATAAGAAAAAACGTAAGTACAAAAAGATGTACTGAGTGTGTAAAACTGATTATATAAACTGCAAACATAACGTAAAAACTATGAATACCCAATATCAACTTGACTACCGTGGACAACCACCGAGGGCGTACTTATAGTGGACATAATTAGTAATACATGCACGTTTCACAAAGGTTCAATCTGTCGTGGTGTTATACATGCTAAATAAAGTAACATCGTTCAGACACTCTTTGGGGCATGTTATTATACCGACCTCGAGAGGTCTCGGTAACGCCACATAACACTCATCTCGTATCCCAGCACACACGGGCTTGGTAAATTCTTATGTTATATCATTCCGTACCCGGCCACACATGGGCTCGATAAACTTCCTATTTCATGTCATACCATACCCGGCCTTACATGGGCTCGGTAACGTCTCATGTCACATCATTTCGTATCCGGCCACACACGGGCTTGGTAATACCTCATATTTTATCCTTCCGTACCCGGCCACACACGGGCTCACTTATGGTTAATGTGTTATTAGGGGTATTTACTAACACGGCATGAAACCTGATTCAAATCTTAATTTACACTATTGAGGAGTGCAACCAAACCCAATATCAACACACACACACACACACACACATGAAATTGTACAACAACCAAGTACTGGAAAGTTCACAACGTAACACCACGAAAACGAACATGCGAAATTCAACTAGGGAATAAAAACTCAAACCAAGTAAAATGAGCAACAAAACATCTCATAACTGTTCTCCTATATATGAAGCCTAAGTTTCCACAAATCATAACACACGATCAATCTAAAAGTCACCTAACTCGGCTAAGAAAAGAAGCGTAGAACATGAAACGAGGAAGCATGTACGTCAGGTAAAGTAGGTATAAAGTATAGGTGGGTAATAATTGAAATCATTTAACAAGCGGAAGCATGAAACATGTAAAGGAATATAGCAAGTGAAGGCAGGAGTAAGTGAAGTTATGTAACAGGTCAAGACATCTTGTAACGACACGAACGGTCGTTTTGAGCTTTAGCACGTCTTTTAGCGATTTGAAACCTTTAGTAGCTTCATTTCATGTAATATGACTTGTACGCTTAGTAGGAATTGAATTTCAGGAAGTTTGTAGTTGATTCAGATGAAAAATTATCAATTCGAAAGCTTTAAATTGGAAGAGTTGACCAAGGTTTGACTTTTGAGTAAACGATCTCGGAATCGGGATTTGAAGGTTTCAATAGGTTCGTATGATTATTTTGGACTTGGGTGTACGTTCGGGTTGAGTATCGGGTGGTCCGGGAGCATTTCGACGCTTATTGTGCAAACTAGGCAATTCAAAGATTATAGAATTTCCTAAGTTTGGTTTGAAGTGGACTTTGGTGTTTTCGATGTTCGTTTGAGGTATTGAGACTTGGAATAGATTCATATCGTGATTTATGACTTTTACGCAAAGTTTGGCATCATTCAAAAATGTTAAGTGTAATTTGGACACGTTCATCGAAGTTTGAATGTTTGAAAGTTAAAAGGAGGATTTGATCGTCCATTCATGGTTTTGATGTTTTTTGGTGTGATTTAAGGCCTCGAATATATTCATGTTGTATTTTGGGAATGGTTTGTGTAATTGGACGGTGTCTCAGGGGCCTCGGGTGTGTTTCAAATATGTTTGGATTGTATTGCGCTCTTATTTGATGTTTCAACGTCATTTTTTGGACATAAAGGGTATCATATTAAGAAAATGATCTTTGATTTGTTATTGGATTAAACCATTAGATCCGTATCATAATTACTGAACCATAGCAACAAGAATCATCGAATTTCGAGGTCGTATGAGAGAGTTATGCCCATTTTCGTGACGGGAAAGACTGCTGGTTTCTGGTGCGGACTTTGTTCTTCCTGAACGCGAGGAATGTACCGCGAATGTGAAGAAGGAAATTTGGGTTGACTGGCAAATGAGAAAAATTTCTCTTTGTAAACTTAAAGGTGTCCCGTGAAGGCGAAGAACTAAAATCGCCTGGACAATGTTTTAAATGGGCAGACCGAGCATTTTAGTATTTTAAGCATATCTTGAGTTCTAGAGCTCCATTTGAGGTGATTTTTGCGGTGTTGTTCTCGTATAAACAAGGGTAAATATATGAACTTTCTTTTGATATTTTTACATGATTATTTTCGTTGGTTATCATTTTTATCCGTATTTGGATTGTAGAAATTGAGGTTTTGAGCCCCAAAGTTATGAGATGGTAAATCCTTGATTTGCGGGACAAATCATGGGCAAAATTTGATGATTTTAGGCATATAAACTATATAAGTTATGTGTAATAATTATTTTTGACAATTTTTGAAATCCGGGCAAGTGAGCCCGAGGGTTGACTTTATTGACTTTTTGAGCGGAGTTGAGAATCATTGTAAATTGTTAAATTATAAGAATTGGAGTATATTTTGATTGAATTGCACGTTGGTTGACTAGTTTCAGAACATTTGGCTTCGAGTTGATATGATGATCCAAAGGGTCATCTTATGATTTAAGACACCATTCCGGGATCATTAGCCTTAAAAACATGTAATTTTATTCACCTCGATTTGTGTGCGCAGTCCGAGCATAAATCTGGAAAGCCTTTATGTGAAAATATAAGAAATAATAATTTCTAGAGTTAAATTTTGATTTTAGTTGGTTTTGTCAACATTTTGAGTAACCAGACCCAAATCCTTATTCCGACGGTTCCGGAAGGTCCGCAGTAAAACATGGGACTTGAATTCCGAGGTCCCTAGCTTTAGAAATGAATTTTTGAAGAAAATCGTTATACTGAATTTTGAATGAAATAAAGAAATGAATTAATATTTTAACTCGTTGGTATCGGGCCCGTATTTTAGTTCCGGAGCCTGGTACAGGTTTGCTATAATGTTTAAGTCCTATCTGTCAAATTTGGTAGAAATCGGAGTTCATTTGACGTGATTCGGACGTCCGCTTATGAAAATAGTGAATTTGAAGTGTTCCTGAGAAAATCATGATTTTTGATGTTAAATTTGTAGTTTTAGCTGTTATTTTTGTGATTTGATTACACGAGCAAGTCCGTATGATGATTTTAGACTTGCGTGCATGTTTATTTTGGAGCCCCGAGGGCTCGGGTGAGTTTTGAATAGGCTACGGGGTGTTTCGGACTTATAAACTTCTGTTGTCATAACTGCTACTGGTGCACTGACTCGTTATTCTTCGCGATCGCGAAGCTTCTCCCGCGATCGTGAAGAGTAAATGCACTGGGGGCCATTTTGTTCGTCGCGAACATGAAGTCTTGGATGCGAACGCGAAGCACTGGGGGAGTACCCTTCGCGAACGCGGTCTCACTTACGCGAACGCGATGTGTTAATAGACCTGGGGGAGGGGAGTCTGTTTCTTCCATGCGAATGTGACCACCTGGTCGTGAACACGGTGACCAAAGGTCGCAAATAATAGCGAACGCGAGCCTACCTACGCGAACACGAAGGCCATTGGGCCGTTTTACTCCACGATCGCTACATGCCCATCGCGAACGCGTTGAAAACTTGCCTAGCGATAAAAAATAGAACAGTAACACGAGAATAAGCCATTATTTCATATTTTCAAAACCAAGAAGACCTTGAGGTGATGTTCAATATACAAGTTCTTCCCCAAAGTGTTGGTAAACGATTCTAAACTATTTTCTTTCGATTACCCATTGCTTTTCATCACTTTTCAATCAAATATCAAGGGGTTTTATGGTAGAAATTGGGGTTTGGGTAGAATTAGGGAATTTTGTAAAATTGGAATTTAGACCTTGAACTGGGGTCGGATTTCGAAACTAAATACATATTCGGGATCGGGGATGAATGGGTAAATGGAATTTGGTCCGAACCCCGAGTATAGACCAAGCAGACTCGGGATCGGTTTTTAACTTTTTTTGGGAAAAATTAGGAAAACCATAATTTTGCATTAAATATAGTTCCTTTAGCACTAATTAATGATATTGAACTAATTATGATTAGATACGAACGGGTTGGAGGTGAATTCGAAAGGAAAAGTGTAATTGAGCAGCGAATGGCCTGCGAGATCGAGATAAGTGTTTGGTCTAACTTTGACTTGAAGGATTAGGAATCCCCAACATAAATTCTATGTGAAATTATATGTGTGTGGTGTATAGGTGAGGTGGCGAGTACCTATGCACGACCGAATTATCTATTTAGCATATTCCCTTCCTCGTTTCCAATTTATTATATTCCTGTCTTAATTGTTTCATGACTATTGATGCTTCCATGTCTACTTGATTTTGTCCACTTGTTTTGTTAAATATATTGTTTAAATTATTTGAAAGTATTAATTATTCCTTAGCTTCTTTGTGGTACATTAATGGCTGAGCTGGTGGTCGGTGTTTCATGATACATTCCGGTTGGTTTTGCTGTATAGTAATAATTGGTGAAGTTTCTTAATTGTACAGTTTTCCGTTTACATTAGTTGAGATATAAATATTGTGAAGGATTTTGATCTAAATTGTGAAACCCTTATTATAAATGGTGAAATGTGATTTTCTGGTGGGAGCGAGTTGCACGCCGTAACAAGGAGTAATAAGGATGGACATGTGGGATCGGGTTGCACGCCGCAACAGGAGGAATAAGGGTGATATATATGTTGAGGAGTAATAAGGGTGGACAGGTGGGATCGGGTTGCATGTCGCAACAAGGAGTAATAAGGATGGACATGTGGGATCGGGTTGCACGCCGCAACAGGAGGAATAAGGGTGATATATATGTTGAGGAGTAATAAGGGTGGACAGGTGGGATCGGGTTGCATGTCGCAACAAGGAGTAATAAGGGAGAATATTCATGTTGTTACTGGTTATATGATGGAAACTGGAATACCCACTGTTTTATTTGTTGTTCTTCATATTCTGCTTGTACCGTTATTTAAATTGTAACATGGAAAATCACGTAAGGATTGGTTATAGCTGAGATCTGGAAAGATAGCTGGGTTATTTATTTATTTATTGCAAGTTATTGTTTCATTTGGTTTAGTATTTCCTTTTTCTTTATTAAACACTATATATATGTTATATTATAAATGCCCCGTCGTAGCCTCGTCAATACCTCGTCGAAGTTAGGCTCGGCACTTACTAGTACATGGGGTCGGTTGTACTGATACTGCACTCTGCACTTCCTGTGCAGATCTAGGTTCTGGTCAGAGTTGATTTCAAGTAGTAGCTGATTGTTCGCACAGAGACACAAGCTAGATCTGCTGGCATCCGCAGATTCATGGAGTCTTCTCCATATTATTTATTTACTATTTTATTTAATTCAAAATAGTCATATATTTTTTTTAGCCAAATACCTGTAGTAAATTCTTAGTAGTTCGTGAATTGTGACTCCAAACCCTAGGTAGCTAGATATTAGTATTTGTTTTGTTGCATCGTTTTGTTTCTCCATAAATTATTTTGATATCATTTATTGGATAATATTAGACCTCGTATTATGTTTTAATTGTTTTAAATGTTGAATCCCTCTAACATTGGCTTGCCTAGCAAGTATGGTGTTAGGCGCCATCACGATCCCAAGGGTTGGGAATTTGGGTTGTGACAATTGAGGTGTTAGAGAGGCGTTAGAGCCGGTTATGAAACTTCGGAGCAAGGTAAGTCTCTTGTCTAACTCTGTGAGGGAGAAAGGTGATGTATTTGATATGTGCTACTTGTTGTGGGGGTTACGTACGCATGAGGTGACAGGAATCCATATGTAGCTGCATTCATGTTATTGTCCGGGTAGACTTAGGTTCACACCAAGCTATAACTGTATTATTTGAGATGTCCCTTACCTATTAAATTCCTTGATTTTACATTACGACTTGAGACGAGATTTGCATAGAGTGATAGACTTTCTATAATAGAGATTCGATGTGCTTCATGATTAGCCGCGAAATAATTGTACTCCTCTTATGAATTTCTTTCGCGTTATGCATTTTCATTGAAAGGTTTTCCTTAAAACATGTACCTCACACGTCTATTCGTGAGTGGGGTCAAGGACCCGTTAAAGCTTCTTATTCTAATGGGATCGGGTCGTTCGTCTCGTCAGTATAATAGATACATCTATTGTTGGTGCTGACTCTCGGCAGTGCGCACATTATGATAGGATCGGGATATTCGCCTCGGCAGGATTATGTATCACACTCTCATGGGAGCGGGCCATTCACCTCGGCAATATAATAGATGTATATATGGTTCGTGCTGTTCGAACCTCGGCAATGCACACATTATGATGGGATCGGGCCGTACGCCTCGATGTTTCTATAAAAT
Source organism: Nicotiana paniculata (assembly GCA_005239505.1). Lineage (NCBI taxonomy): Eukaryota > Viridiplantae > Streptophyta > Magnoliopsida > Solanales > Solanaceae > Nicotiana > Nicotiana paniculata. The sequence goes on along the minus strand of ML326730.1, from coordinate 53,611 downwards.
GCTCTTATGAAATCGTGCGTAATAATTGACAAGAAGCCACTATATCTGCGAGTTTTCCTGATTTGAATTGTGTTGACCTATCTGGCGAGTTCCATTGTATATACTCTGATTGAGGATGTAACTACTAGCCAAGAGCTTGAGTTATTGTTGAGAGGAGAATTGTACCACGCATTTATACTTGTTACTTCGTTTATTTACTCTGACTCACATTTGTTTACTTCTACTGTATCTGTCTTATTAGACCACTCATAAGTGTCGATGTCGACCCCTCGAACTACTTCTGTGGCGTCAGGCTAGATACTTACTGGATACACGTTGATTTACATACTCATGCTACACTTGTTGGTGGTCTTTTGGGTGCATAGGCATGCTATTGCGGGGACTTTACCGTGAGCTGCATTTGATGTTACGATCCGCAGCCTGCAGAGTTTCCATCAGAGTTATTATATTCTCCTGTCTAATTTGTATTCCAGACAGATGTTGTATTTTATTATATTCCTAGTTGATGATCATGCTCATGCACATGTGACACCGTATACTGGCTTGCCTGACGGCGGTGTTAGGCGCTATCACGAGCTTTAGCAGATTTTGGACCGTGACACATCTAATAAACAAATCACGTAACAATTAGAGGCATGTAACATGTACGGGCTAATAACAAGTATTGGACAAGATAAAATCATAGATATAACAGTAACAGGCCAAATGGAAATAGATAGGTAACTATATGATAAACAAATATGGGAAAGTAACATAAAAACAACAAACATTAATATAAACCAAGGTAGAGAGCATGAGTTTTTTTAACGAACGAGTAATAATATCAGGAATCCAATTTCCATTCTTCTACATGGTACAACCAACTGGCCAATCTTATTTCACACCGCATGGCAATGCCCTTCGTGCTAACATCATATCAACCGCATGAAAATACCTATCATGCCAAACCCTATGGTCCCAATCATCATCTCTTATTATAGATAAATAAGCTCAAATAACATGAAAATAACATGTATAGTTATAGGGTCGTGATATTACGATCAAGTTAAGTATGCAAAAGAATCTCAAAATAACGCATTAAATCCTTTTTAAGATGTCATATATTCTAGCATGATTTCTAACACAGTTAATTGGGTTTATTAGTCATTGAATTCAATGAATCATAAGTTAAGGGATCACCAAGTTCAACAAAGGCACAAAGAAGCAAATAATTCCCCCATCCCTAGCATGGAAAACCCTATCACATGCATATACATTCGTCATCTCGTGTATGCATCATCCTCGCATGTAACAAATAATATTATTTAGTAGGAAAAATTTTCCCAACAAAGCTAGATAAGATACTTACCTCATTCCGAAACACAATTAACAATCAACCACAGATAAAAAAAAGGTACGATTTTTTATTATAATTGAAAAAGTCATCAAATGTCAACCCTAGACGAGCCCGGATATGTGATTTGTTTCGAAATTCAACCTCAATTTGAGGTTTAAATCTTAATTTTATGAAATTCTAAAATTCTACCAGAAACCCCTAATTTCTACCTTGAAATCCATCGATTTGATGTTGAAATTCATGAAAAAAGTAGTTGAAATTTATTGCATACTAGTTAAAGAGGCTTACCAATGTATTTGGAAATAATTCCTTTTCAAAGACTTCCTCAATGGAGTTTAGGGTTGAAAAATATTGTAAAATGAGCTAAGTCCCGAAATCGCCACATTTTACCATGCTGTAGTGTCGCAATTGCGAACACTTGTTTGAAATTGTGACTATCGCAAAAGCGAGCCATAGATTGCAAATGCGGTCAGTGTCTCAACCGTACAAAACTCGCAAATGCGACAACCATCGCAAATGCCAAATGCGAAGCTGTCCAAAACTTCCAGACATCGCAAAAGTAACACAAAGGTCGCAAATGTGGAACTTCCCTATACGCAAATATGATCAATTCTTCGCAAAAGCGAAGACCCAGCTCCCACTTATCGGAGATACTGACATCGCAAGTGCGAGGCTTGCAAATGCGATCAGGTCCTCGCAAATGCGACACCTTAAACTTCACACCAGCATCATCCATGCTTCAGTAGTTCCAAGATCATCCGAAACACATTCAGAATAACGCGCAGATGTATAATAACATGATAAAATCTTGCTCGCTACCTCACATCATCAAAATAACATCTAAAATCACGAATCGATCATCAAAACTCAAGAATTTCTAGTTTAAAACCAAATTTCCAATCTTTCACATAACACGCAAAAATGCCCCTGAGTCACCCGGGACCCCAACCGAATATGTGTACAAGTCCAAAAATACCATATGAACCTAACATAATCGTCGAAATACCGATTCGAGGTCGTTTGCTAAAAATGTTGACCGTGGTCAAACATAATTTTTTGAAAATCGACACGGACTATACACGCAAGTCATAAATCATCAAATAGATCTATGGAAAGTGTCGGAACACAGAAAGAAAAGCTAGTATTCAAAACAACCGGTCGAGTTGTTCCATTCTCCCCCACTTAAACATGTGTTCATCCTCGAACGTGCTAATAGTCTCTCCCAAGCCGTCAACTAGCGGAATGAGCTCATCATAACCATACTCATGGGTGATACTCTGCCAGCTCGGTGCATATAAGTCCATGAACACATCCCCGATTGAAGATTATTCCTTCAACCTTAGCCTCACTAGGTGTGGAACCAAATTTCAATATCTGAAATCCCCTATAAGATCTGATCCTTGTATATATACACTGTATCAATCTCAACAAGCTACATCAAGCCGTCAATACACTGCCAAGGTTAAACCACATGATCTGTCACATAACTCATGTACTCATAGTAATAACTTCCAACAAAAATAGCCACTCATTACCAAATCGTGTATCGGTAATATACTTCATATTACTAAATCCTGTACCGGTAATATGCAAAAAGTCGAAACCACTCATGAAATCGTCGACAAGGACCATTGCCAAAAATATGGTATTATTCTTTCAAACGTTCCTTATCCCAGTACGATAGTGCAAAACCCAGGTCCAAAAACCTCGTCTCATCCACAAGAAGCCCTACCGACAAGTCACACCAAAAGGCTCATGAAACCTCACATAATGCGGTCCGTACACCAAATAAGAAATAACTTAGATATATCTAAATTGGAAAAAAGTAAGGTACAATGACTATCCAAAAAGTACAACTGATATAACAAAATAACATAATTTCATAAACTCATCCCACAAAGGGAACAAAACACACGAAATAAAACAAAGAAGGGTATCCCGCATAATTCCGTTGCGACGTGCAACCCGATCCCAAACATATCAACCCACATCGGGATACCCATTGATCCATAATGCTCATGCTCACTAAGCACAGATGCGTCAAAATCAAACATGATAGAGTGCAAAAGTATAACTGAGGGGAGGTGAATCGGCATAATACAATGCGGAAAAAAGGCAAGCACAACTAGGGTGCAATAGGCAAATCGACATCATAAGGGCCACCTCACTCATATATCGCCACAAGGCCTAAACAGAATTGCAACATGCATGCAAATAATCAAGTAGCCTCACAACCCATCATAGTATAAGAGAGAAACATATACATATACTAGGGCACGAACAACATTCAGCCCGCCCCATGATATACCTACGGTAGCAATTGTGTAAGAGTAATCAAACCTGATCTGATATAGAATACACACTCTCATTAGGCCTACAAATAGCCCCAAACCAAATTCCGATCATCCCCAACCGGGTAAGTAACCTTCCAAAAGGCTATAGCAACTTATCCATAACACATACCAACAACTATTCCATTCTTAACATATCTTCACATTCCGCAACCAAGGAATAGTCTGCGGAGAACATTAAGCCTCTAAACCTCAAGAATACTAGAATCTCCATATCTGATCCCAACTCCACTACCCAAATGGCCGATACATCACTCATACCCCATCATCTTACGGAAAATACTCATATAGATCTTCTGCGCCACATAGAAAAACCTGAACCTCTACAACCCAAAACCAGGCGATCACCATAACATTAGTCATGCATTCGCAAGTCAAAACATAATGTGTCTCCTAAAATTCATACCCTCTCCAGGCGATACCAAATAGTGCCAGCATTCTCTTAAACACCTAAAATCGCCTGTGCCATCTAGAACTCATAACCTTGCCTTCGAAACTAAATGCGCCCTTGTGCTCGCAACTTTCAATCCTATACGGCGCTCCACAACTATCATACTAACTCGTGAAAATACAAAAATCTCATAATTAACTCTGAATCACAAGTAGTTTGAACACTTCATCAATCGAGAACCTTCAGTTAGCTCAATTTTGGTGACATCATCACACGTAACAGACTTTCTATACCCGTAGAAGACATCAACTTCGGATCATGTCCATAACCATCGTGAATTCTTTGAAATCGTTAACACATAATCAAGTCATCAAAAACGATTTTCTTCTAACCCAATCAAGTCTTGCAGACTGCTTAACCCGAAAGTATCTTAATCTGAAATGCTCTCTCTGAAGAGGCATTCTACGAATCTAAAATCAGTTTTTCATCTCTCTAATACCTCCATGTAGAGTCAATATTGATATTGAGGTACCACAAGTTCATACATTATCCACTATCGATCCCAATCCTAGCCATGCGCAAATTTGAAAATCTTTAAATACCTATGTGAATCTTGAATTCATCGGAACCTTTTCGATGGCCATTCACTTTGATCTAACCTCCAATACACAGCTAATACACTCTGAATAACCCGCGCTTCACCAGCACATGAATATCCAAAGAAGCCGTCAATCAATTCCTTTTCCTTGCACACTACCTCAACAACGAGCATCAAACATGAATCATTCCCGAAGTCATCCTCTTCAAGACATATCTAATCCACATGCGTCTCTTAGTCCAGAAACTAATATAACATATGACCCTGCAACTCGATCATTGATAGCAGACTCCCTGACTTGACTCAAAGCCATAGAACACATTGTCAGTAACCTACAGTGCCCTTCCTTCGTAGCTGCCCCGATCTTGCACTACTAAAATACTTCATAAACTAATGTAACACTAGTTATAAAACAGTCGAAAGACTCCGCCAAGTGCATACTCATACTTGTGAAGTCAAGCCAACTTCCTCAAATGCTCTGAAAAGATAAGATATGCATTCCATTGAATAGAAGTGTCATACAACACATATGAGATAAGCCACCTGCTAGACTCAAATAAATACCTTCACATGACCCCACCACGGTCACAACAACTATGAGACCAATTATTCTTCTCGAGTCTTCACTCATATAATATATAAGAATCTACATCATCCCAAAAATGAATAACTGGAAGATTTATGAACATATCAGTATCTACGCTCGGAACACACATTGTGATGGTAACCGAGCATCCACAGCCCTTCGAAGCCCATCCGCAACATCACAAGCCGTCGCTGTACCATGATACTTGGTGCTCAACACCACATACAAACGAACATGAAGAATAAAAGTTGCAGGTTTCAAGCTGAAACAAGGTCGCACGATAAGGAAAGAAAGAAATAAAGTTTCCTAAAAACTATGTAGCCTCTCGAAGATAGGTATGGAAATCATCATACCGAAACACAAGAATCTTCTAGATACTTTCTCATGACTCGTAGAACCTATGAAACTAGTGCACTGATACCAACTTGTCACGACCCAAAATTCCACTAAGTCGTGATGGCACCTAACCCAACCTGCTATGTAAGCCAAACAATTTTAAAACTAAACTAAGAATTCAACAATATATATAAAAGAAACTAAAACCAAACTCAATACAACTACCCCAAGAACGTGTAGTTCAAATCATGAGCCACTATGATTTAGATTTACAAAATCGATATGAAGATTTAATACAGTAAATATTTGAGTTTTACATAATCAGAACTTAAATTCTAAACTACCATGAAAAAGAGATAGCTTTAATCCACAACGCATGTAAATCTTCAATGCAAGGATTCGTCTTTCACAGCTACACATCTCCCAAGATCTACACGCAAGGTGCATCAGAGTAGTATATGTACAACCGACACCATGTACTCAGTAAGTATCTTGACTAACCTTGGTAAAGTTGTGACAAGGTTTTAAGTTAAAGTTACTTACTTACTATGTACCTGTGCAGATAATAAGCAAGAAAAACAATGCAAGATATATGTGGAATAATGATAAGAGCATCAACTAGGGATCTATGGAGCAAGTTAACAGACATGGAAAACAATACATAACCTCATAATTATTTCTACGGGGGAAACCATAATCATGAAGTACGTGCAAGGATCATAACCAAACATTACTAACAAATACTATTTCTATATGCTACCCCATCCCAATCTCAATTATACTGTTTCAGTGTGCAACTCGATCCCAATATCAGTAAAAACTGTTGCGGCGTGAAACTTGATCCCAATATCGATAAACATCATTGCGGTGTGCAATCCGGTCCCAATATCAATAAACACTATTGCACAGTGTAGCCCGATCCCAATATAAATAAATATTGTTGCGACGTGCAACTCGATCCTAATATCAACACACATATATATACCGTTCATATAAAATTGTTCAACAACAACCAAGATCAGGAACATTCACAATGTAACACCAAGAAAATGAACACACAAAATTCAACAAGAGAATACAAACACAAACCAAGTAAGATGAGCAACACAACATCCCAGAGCTAGTCTCCCACATATAAAGACAGCTTCTACAAGGTATAACACACAACCAATCTAAAAGTCATCCAACCCGGCTAAGAAAAGAAGTGTATAACATGAAATGAGTAATGATGTACGTCAGGTAAAAACAGGTATCAAGTAGAGGTGTGTAATAAGTTAAATCATGTAACTAGTGGAGGCATAACAAGTGTAGGCAGGTAGTAACTGAAGTTATGTAACAGTTAAGACATGTAATAAGCAAATCATGTAACAAATAGTGGCATGTAACATGTACCGACTAATAACAAGGAAAGGAATAACTTAGAAGAGGACATGTGGTAGAAGTAAATCAAGTAAAAGTATAGGAGTAACATTAATAGAAAAGGTAAAAGCATCAATATAACATTAATAGGCCAAATGGAAAACATGGAGGTAACTACATAAGGAACACAAACGGGAAAATAACATACAAAACAACAAACATTAATAGAAACAAAGGTAGAGAGCCTGTAAGTGTTTCAGGAACGAGTAATCATAACAAGAATCCAACTCTCAATTTTCTCACATGGTAACAACAAACTGTCTAATCTTATTTCACATGGCACAAAAATTCCTATCATGCCAACATCATATCAACCGCATGAAAATACCCATCGTGCCAAATACAGGCCTAAGGCCCCAATCATCATCTCTTATTATGGATAAAGAAGCTCAAGTAAGTATAGGTTCGAGATACTACAATCAATTTAAGTATGCAAACGACTCTCAAAATAGCACATAAAATCCTTTTTAGTATGTCATATGTTCTAGCATGATTTCTAACATAGTTAGTTGAGTTTATTAGTCATTGAGTTAAATGAAGCATAAGTTAAGGGATCACCAAGTTCAACAAAGGCACAATGAAGCATATAATTTCCCCTCCTGAGCATGGAAACCCTACCACATGCATATACGCTTGTCACCTCGTGTATGCATCATAACAAACAATATCATTTAGTAGGCTAGGCAAGACACTTTAAAACACAATCAACAATCAACCATGAATTTTCCTTTAGAACAAGTCTCCAAACCAATCAAATCTAGCCAAATATCATTCCAACAATTCCAAACAAGCTTTAGAAACTGCTCACGAATGAAAAAGGTTCGATTTGGATAATAATTTAAAAAGTCAATAAAAGTCAAATGGGCCCACATGGCCAAAATTAGAGATTCTGACCAAATCTCGATTACCTATTCATCCCTCTGATCCTGGATATGTGATTTTTTTAAAATCTGACCTCAATTTGAGGTCTAAATCTCAATTTTATAAAATTCCTAAATTCTATCCAAAATCCCTAATTTCTACCTTCAGATTCATCGATTTAATATTGAAATTTATGAAAAAGTAATTGAAATTAATTAAAAACTAGGTAAAGAGGCTTACCAATCAATTTGGAAAGAAAATCCTCATAAAAAATGCCTCTATGGAGTTTAGAGTAGAAAAATAGTGTAAAATGAGCTAAGTCCCAAAATCCCCACATATTACCTTGCTGGAGATGTCGCAATTGCAAACTCTACTTTGAAATTGTGATTATCATATAAGAAAGCCACCGATCGCAATCGCGATCAGTGTCCCAGCAGCACAGAAGTCGCAAATGCGACATATACCTCGCATTTACGAAGACCCCAACCATCGCATGCACTGAAAGCTTCACATTTGTGTAGCTGTCCAAAATTTCCAGACATTGCAAAAGCAATACAGAGGTTGCAAATGCAGACCTCCCCCAGTCGAGACCCGACCCCCAGTCGAGACCCGACCCCCAGTTTCCACTTTGCATTTGCGAGCTTGACATTGCAAATACGAGGTTTGCAATTGTGATCAGATGACCTCGCATATGCGAGACCTGCAACTTCACACTGCATCAATCATGCTTCAGTAGGTCCAAAATCAACTGAAACACATCTAGAACTCACCCAAGCCATATGGGATAAAATCCGAATAATCACACAAGTCTAATAACATCATACAAACTCACTCGCTACCTCAGATCATCAAAATGACATCTAAAATAATGAATCGATCATCAAAACTCCAGAATAACAAGTTTAAAGCCTAATTTTCAACCTTTCACATAACACACTGGAACACCCTCAGTTCACTCGGTACCCATACTGAATATGCGTACAAGTCCAAAAATATCATACGAACCTACCGGAATCATCAAAACACCCATTAAAGGTATTTTACTAAAAACGTTGACCGTGGTCAACTGTAGCCATTCAAAAAGTCAAAAATCACATTTTCTTTAAAATATTCACATTTAAATTTTATGAAAATCGAAATACAAAAAGGAAAGCTAGGACTCAAAATGACTGATCAGGTCGCTATAATAGAACATATATCACTTTAGATGAAATATAATAATTTCTTGATCTAACATCGCATAGGAATTAAAAGAATTCTTTTTTTTTACATTGGGAGAGAGGGGAAAGGGAAAATGGAAACCCATACCTTTTCAATTTGATATTAGGCTTGATGTGATTGGGTCCCCCCTAATTGCGAATATCTATCCAATGGCAACTAACTAGTAAGTAATAAAGTTGTGGTTAAGGAAACAACAATATTACTTATATTTTATATCATGAACAATTTCTCTTGTATGTTGATTTGTCACATAAAAATTTAGGATGTCACGACCCAAAATCTCATCTCGAGGATTATGATGGCACCTAGTCTGTAGATCTAGGTAAGACACTTACTTATCAATTTTTAAAGAATTAAGCACATGATATATTGAACAAAGTTAAACATGAATGCGGAAATAACGGTGATACAAGACACCACAACGATAATCATAATGTATCCCAGAACTAGGTAGTACAGAGTCACGAATTCTAACTTACTACACAAAAAACAACTCAAAATGCAATATTATTTGAATAGAGAATTGACAAAATAAACATAAGGAAAGAAATCCAAGGGACTGCGAGTATCAAAGCAGCTCTACCTTGAATCCTCACGATCAATGAACTCTCACTGCTTGGATCTTCTAACTCCAACACTTGGATCTACACAAAAATATGCAAAAGTGTTGTATTATAATACCATGTTCAGTACCCCGATAAATATCAAGACTAACCACGATGGAGTAGTGACGAGGTTCAAGTCAAGACACTCACTTGTGAAATAACTTGGGAACTAATATCAAGAAAAGAAACACGGAGAATAACAAATAACGATAGTTGATATCTTATCAGAACAAGTGATAGCGATTTAATACGGTTAAAAAAGCTCTATTTGAACAACAAGTCATCCCATAGAATTGTACACATATGGCACTTCAGACCCACTTACCAATCATCCTCGCATGGCAAAGACCTCGTACCACATCATAAGTCACACCCCGCACAGCAAAGACCTCGTGCCACATCATAATCCACCCCCACATGACAAGGACCTCGTGCCACAATATAAGTCACACTAGCACGAAAAAGACCTCGTACCATAATATAAATCACACTCATACGGAAAAGACCTCGTGCCACAATATAAGTCACACCCGTACGAAAAATATCTCGTGTCACAATATAAGTCACACTCACATGGCAAAGACCTCGTGCCATAATATAAGCCACACTCTCATGGTAAAGACCTCGTGCCTCAATATATACCACAACTGCAGGACAAATACTTCGCCAATTACCAATAACATGTTCAAGAGAAATTCGTCAAGAATCAAATAAAGTAAAGCATGATAACAACTCCCTTTTATTTCAATCCATTATGTTACCAATAACTCAACAGAATATGAAATAATAGTTCAATGTAGGTAAATCCATCTCGGAAGCCAAAGCATCAAGTAATAATAGAGACACATAGTAGCATAAGGTGAACATGTAACGACCCGACCAGATGCTTTGACCTTTAGCATTCTATTCGGTGGTTTGAGGTCTTGAGTAGTTTCATATTATATATTATGACTTGTACGTGTGGTCGGTCTTAATTTTTGAGCGTTTCGGGATTGATTTGGAAGAATGATTCTCATTTTAGAAGCTTTAAATTGGAAGGTTTGACTAAGTTTTATTTTTGAGTATGAGATCTGGGATCAGAGTTTTGATGGTTTTGTTAGGTCTGGATGGTGATTTTGGACTTGAGCGTATGCCCAAAATTAAATTCAAAGGTCCCTAGGTTGATTTGACTTATTTTGTCGAAAGTTGCCTTTGAATGTATAGAAATTCCTTAGGTTTGACCATGGGTTGACTTATGGCTATCGGGTTAGAATAGGTCCGTTTTGTCATTTATGACTTGTCTACAAATTTTGGCTTCATTCCGTGTTGTCGAACGCTTGGTTGTGTTTTTAGAAGTTCTTGAAGTTCATTGTGATTTTCATTTGTTTTGGTGTCCGATTTGTGGTTTCGGATGTTATATTGGTGTTTTGAACGCAGAATCGAGTTTGTATGATTTTTATGTACTTGTGTGGATGTTTCGTGTGGATCCCCTATGGCTCTGGTGAGTTTCAAATGCATTTTGGAGTGTTTGAATGGTTTCAGTTTTTGCTAGTGTTGCTGGTGCCTCATGTCGAGAAAATGCGAGATGTTGTTCGCATTTGTGAACCCTGTATGTGCAAGGTGGGGATCACATTTATGAGGTTCACTAGAAACTGACTAGTTCGCATTTGCGAACATTTNGGGGGGGGGGGGGGGGGGGGGGGCTCGGCTGGGTTGATCGTATTTGCGATCTCAGGATCGCTTTTGCAAAGGTCCTGACTTCGTAAATGTGAAGTCAGGGTCGATTCGCGACTTTTCCTGGGTACATGGGGCGCTGTATTTGCGATGGTTTGTCCGCATTTGCGAATCCTGGATCGCATTTACGACTTTTGCACCTGAACAAAAGGGCTGGAAACAGGAGTTAGCTTCATTATTCACGTTTTAGAAATCTAGACTCGGTAGAAGGCGATTTTAAGGAGGGATTTTCACATTGTAACGATCCCACTCCCATCGGAGCCCTGACGTCATCTAACACTAGTTGCCAGGCAAGCCAACGGTCACATGAGAACAATGAATTTTATAAAAACAAGTTAATAAACTGAACAGAGGAAACATCATGAAATATCTAAGAATATATCCATAATACTGCTACAACCATTCTCAAAATCTTGTGTCAATGAGTACATGAGCACTACTAAGTATCAAAATACAAGGCCAAAATCTGAACACAACTGTCTGAATAGTAGAACAATAACAATAGAAATAATGAAAGAGAACTTCAAGGTTTGCGGATGACATAACATCTACCTCGTAGTCTCCTAAGAGCTGGTAGCAACAGAACTCTAGAGATCACCTCGTCCGGAAGTACCTGGATCTGCACACGAAGTGCAGAGTGCAATATGAGTACAACTGACCCCATGTACACTATAAGTAACAACACTAACCTTGGGATAAAAGAAGTGAAGAGCTCAGAAACAATAGTCAGATACCAATATTAATAACCAGTAACAATTTAGAATCTAAAGAAAAATAGTAGAAATAGGTAGCTCAATGATATTATGTTCACCTTGTTCACATTTCATAAATTTAGGCATGCTTTCTATTTATAGAAGTTAAAGCCCAACAAGGGTAAAACATTTTATTTATCATCAAGCACGCATATAAAACATTATGTCTGCACCCACTGCTGGCATGTAAGACTCCGGAGGGCCGGATCCTGCCCAAGCGCTAATCATAATCATATAGCCTATAGTGAGGCCTGGTGCACGTGTTGCCTCAAATCAATAACACTTAGCCCAATATGGGCCTGGCATATGCATTACCTCAAAATCAATACCAAATCGGCTATATGGCCCAAGCTTATTCATTTTCTGTTCAAGTCTCAAATAAGAACATCTCACAATACTCAGATTAAAAATATTACACATAGGAGGCATCAACAATACGTGAGGATTCAAATAAGAAGTACTGAGGTAGAGATATCATACACTGATATAGCATCATGACTGAGAACATGTTTACAAATAAGGCAAATATCTCAGCGACAGCAAGAATAGCCCTTATCAAGTTTCAATCGAATAGCACATGGTCTAGACATGATTTCTAACATGAATCAGAATTCAGATAAACATACTGGTTTAGAAACACGGATATAATGAGACATAGGTTCCAACCAATCCCATAAAAGTCTAAAAGTCATCTCAAATCATGAACACACCGTGCCACGTACACACACCCGTCACCTAACGTGTACGTCATGCCAATACCTTTTATTTAGTGTAGTTCCAAAGTTAAATACCCTCAAATACAAGTTTAGATATGTTACTTACCTCAAAACGTGCAAATCAATACTTCAAAAAGCCTTTGCATCACAAATCGGCCTCCGAGCGACTCGAATCTAACCAAGGCAACTTAATACTATCAATAATAGCGATATGAAACAATTTCAAATGATAAAGCTAAAATCTTGAATCAAATATTCAAAGTCAACCTTTGTCCCGCACCCAAAAACCCGATAAAATTCATAAATTTCGAACACCCATTCAATTACGAGTTCAGTCATACTAATTTCATCCAATTCTATCCACAAATCGACCCTAAAATCACTAAATCTCACTCTCCCATGACATGGCCAAAAGTCCCAAAAGTTCACTTCAAATTCATATAAATTAGTTGTAATGATGAATGGGTAATCAATATCTAACAAAAAATTGAATAATCTTTGCTCACCTCTTCAATTGTAGAAACAAGCCTCTCATAAATCGCCACCAACAGAGCTCCAAAATGAGAAAAATGACCAAACCCTCGCTTTTTATGTTTTGCCCAGCGATTCTCGCATCTGCGGTCAATATGGTCGCACCTGCGACGCAGCGTCTGCGATCAAAAGTACGCTTCTGTAGAAATCACTTAATCCCCGACCTAGCACACTTGCGTCCACTTTCCACACCTGTGGGATTGCTTCTGCTCTCAACCCTTAGCATATGCGAAAACCAAGAATATGACTAAATTTCTCTTCTGCGCACACTCGGGTGCAACTGTGAGACCGTACATGCAGAAACTCCTTGCACCTACGCTCCCCCCAGCTCCAGCATACATCACATATGCACTCACCAAGTCGCTTGTGCGGCCTCTCACTTGCGGCCAAATCCTCGCATGTGCGATTTCACTAGACCGAAAACTATCAGCTAATCCTCTAAGTCAAATCATGATCCTTCAACAATCCAAAACACCCTTGGGGCCCCCAGGACCCCATCCAAACATACCAACAAGTCCTAAAACATGATACGAATTTACTCGAAGCCTAAAATCTCATCAAACAACATCAAAATCACGAATCACACCCCAATTCAAGCCTAGTGAAACTACTGAACTTCCAACTTCTAAAACTAATGCCGTACAATATCAAATCAAAATTCGATTGACCTCCAATTTTTCATTCTAGTCCAAAAGACTCTCGAAACCAAAATTCGAACCCGACACAACAAGGTCAACTCACGATCAAACCTTTCAACCTTCCAAACCTTCAACTTTCCAACTTTTGCCGAAAAATATCATACCAACCTACAGACCTCCAAATCAACATCCGGACATATGTGTAAGTCAAAAATCACCATACGAAGCTATTGGGCCATCAAAACTCCAATACAGAGTCATATATATAAAAGTCAAACTCCGGTCAACTCTTTTATTGAAGTTTTCCACCTTGGGATAAGTGTCCTAATTCATTCTGAAATCAATCCAACCATCTGATAAGTTACAAATGAACATAAAAGAGGCAATAAATAGGGGAACAGGGCTACAATACACAAAACGATCGGCCGGGTCGTTACACACATTCAACTATTGGGTGAGGGATTTTGATCAATTGTCAATTATATTACTTGATTATTTATGAGATGTAATATCTAATCATGAGTTTTGAAGGGAAATTTTAGAAATTTTTGTATATGTTTTGAAAAAGGAATTTTTTGATATTTGATAATGGAATTGGACTCGGATTCAAAAACTAAACACATATATGGACTCGTGGGGTTATGGATAGTCGAGATCTACCCTTGAACACGGATTTTGACCGGACGTGCCCGGGATTAAAATTTGTTGACTTTTGGGGAATTGTGTAAAGATCATTACTTTATTGATTGGAATTAAATTCTCTTGCATTATTTAATGTTATTAAGTCGTTTGTTAGATTTGAGCCGAGCGGAGGTGAATTTTAGAGGAAAAACATTTTTAGATTATTGATTGAGGGCTTTTGAGGTAAGTACCTTGCCTACTTTGTGTAGGGAAAACTATCCTGTAGGATTTGGTTTAATTGCACTATGTTGAGTTGTGTGGAAGAAGTATACACGAGGTGACTAGTGTATACACGACATTGTTTGTGGAAATTGTCTGGTTTAGACTCTTAGGTTCCTTATATGCATTTAATTGTAGTTGTTACATCAAGTTCTATCTTTCTTTGTAAAGTTTATTCTTAAATGCTTTAATTGAAGTTGTTATTACATATTCTATCATTCATTGTTGAGGGTATTTTCATATGCATTTAATTTAGGATGTTATTGCACGTCATATCTTTATTGTTGAGTTTATTCTTATGTATTTAATTGGAGTTGTAGTTATTGAGAGCTATTAATATGTTTTAATTGAAGTTTTTGCTTTATGGAATATCTTTCGTTGTTGAGTTAGTTACATATCATAGTGTTGTTGTTAAGACTCTTGTATACATTATTGTTAAGATGTGAGCTATGTTGTGACGGTCCGATAGGTCGTTTTGAATATATGCACTTCGCTCAAAATTTTGAGGGCTCAAGTAAGTCCGTGTTATGTTATAGGACTTATTGGTATATTTGTACATGTTCCCGAGGGGCTCGAATAAGTTTCAGATAGGTTTAGGTTTTGTTGCGCTCATTTTTCATGTTTCGACATCGTTTTTCAAGCATAAATGATATTGAATTATGAGCTCCGATTTCTGTTTTGAATGAAACATTAGGTCCGTATCATAATTAACCCGTAGCAAAAAGAATCGTCGAATTTGGACACCGTATGAGGATTTTATGATCATTTTACTAAGAATTGGTTGCCAGATTTTTTTTCAGATTAATTACGAAATTGCCACTGACTTCGTATTAAAAAATCTGCACTATTTTCAAATATTGAAACTAACATATCTCCTTCAATATAAGGTCAAATTGAGTGATTCAAGAGCCTAACTTGACTAGAATTTCACAAGGAATCTATTGGAGGTATAAAAAGTGAGTTTCGGGATTGTGACATGAGAAAAGAGGCACAATAGCTGGCAGAAAAAAAATATAAAATAAAGGTTTGTTCAGTTGTTCATATTTTGAGTTGGGAAGCTCGGATTTGGGTGATTTTGGAGGCAATTTTCACTATATGGATTGGGGTAAGTGTTCTCTGCTCGGTTTTGGTTATATTTCATGAATCCATCTTCGTTTTTGGGATCTGATTGATGATTTCAAAGTAAAATTTGGGAGGTTTTGCCTAAAGTTTCATAAAGTGAATTTTTAAGTTTTGAACATTGATTCGGAGTTGGATTTGAGTGAAATTTGTATGGGTGGACTCGTAATTGAATGGGTTGTCAGATTTTGTGTGTTTTGTCGGGTTCCGAGGTGCGGGCGTGGGTTGGGCTTTTTGGCCGATTTTGGGCCTTTGATTAAAGGTTCGACCTTGTTTCAATTGGGATTGGTTCCTTTAGCATTGTTTGATGTATTTGAGTTGTTTTTGGTTAGTTTCGAGCCGTTCGGAGGTCGGAACGCATGAGATGGCATTTTTGGACCATCGATTGGCTTGCTCGATATTGTAATTGACTTGTTCGAGGTAAGTGTTTTGCATAACTTTTTTGAGGGAATTTTTTCACCTATTTGTCATTGTTTGCTACATGCGAGGTTGATACATATGTGAGGTGACGAGCGTATATGTATGTGCCAGGGTTAATCATGCTCGGGGATAGATTATTACAATTTTGTCTTGTAGAATTTCATGACCTTCTTGCTTCATGCCTCACTTGACTTCTAGATATTAATAGCGTAGTGTAAATGTTATAGTCGAGACTAGCCTAATATAGCTTAATCAATATGATGAAAATTTTTAGGATACATTGATGTCTCTAATTCGGCCATCTCTATGCATAATCGTTAATACGTTGCTATGATCGATATTTTTTAGATGCTAGATTTCATACTTGTATTGTTGATAAATTGTGGGATTTGTGGAAGTACTTGAATTATATGGCCCTTGAGGGTTTCATTGAATCATTGTTGGCATGTAAAACAATAATTGATAACTTATTTGGATTATTTGTTGATCACTCTCCTCGATGTTATATATACTTCTTGCCTTGCCATTTTATTGATATTCATATGCTTGGTGAGGAAGAGTGTAAAGCACGAAAGGATATGTCGTGCCAATCTATATTCATTATCATGTGAGGAAGAGTGTAAAGCATGAAGGGTGATGTTGTGCCATTTTATATTTATTATCATGTGAGGAAGAGTGTAAAGCACGAAGGGTGATGCCGTACCATTTTATATTCATTATAATGTGAGGAAGAGTGTAAAGCACGAAGGGTGATGACGTGCCATATTATTAAGAGCAAAAGCACGAAGGGTGATGTCGTGCCATAATATTGAGAGTAAAAGTAAGAAGGGTGATGTCGTGCCATGTCATTTGTGAGTAAAAGCACGAAGGGTGATGCCGTGCCATTGCATTTATATTTTTATATTTCTGTATAATTGCGAGGTCATGGCACGAAGGGTGTTTTCGTGCAAGTGAGGACAAGAGATATGGATCATGTTATGATAATTTTTTCTTGTATTTATCTTCATGTCTTACCTTGAATTATTACCGTCGTATTTGTGGTTCTTATGTGACTTGTCATCACTGTTCTGTCCTCATTCTCTATCTAAATTGTTGTTGTGTTGCATATGCCTTCTATTTATTTAACTTGTAAATACCATACTTACTTCTTGTTGTTATGATTGCATCCATGTCATATTTGTTTTGCTGCACTTAGGCACGAGTCTTCTCCCATGTTGGTCATTCATGCTCTATTGTTGCATTATCAAGACCATTCACCCCTCTCCCCTCCTCTTATTTGTTATGTCCATCTTCATGCCTCCATCATGCTAGTTAGATGAAATTATAACCTTTTCCCCAATTGTGGTCATTAATTCTATGCTCTCTACTTAGTCTGTTACTGATGTTCGTTTGTACATTCCAATTTATTATTACTGCCCTTCCTTGTCATTTCTATTATCGGTATTTCTATCACTTGGTTGGTACTGTTTTATGCATATACGGTAAGGATAAGATAAATGCACGAAAGGTGTTTTCGTGCCGCTAGATTTGATGTCTTGAGTACTTCTTTCACACTATAAAAGTTTTGAGGCAACTGTTGTGGTTCATGGGCTTTCGTTCTAAGGAAAGGGCCGGTTAAGATTTTTGAAACTGTTGAATTATGATTCTTTTTGGTACTATTTTAATGTTTTGTGCAATTGCATTGTGTTCTCTATTCTATTATTTTGTCGCATAGTTCTAGTGCTAGTTACATTATAGTGTTTATTAAAGAGCATCTTTTAACTAAAAGCATCGTCACTACTTTGACGGGGTTAGTCAAGATACTTACTAGTACATGGGGTCGGTTGTACTGATAACTTCTGCACACTTTGTAAAGACTATTGGAGCGGAGCTGCCGAAGAAGTCGGGGGCTGACCCTGACGATGTTCGTGTATTCTGGATAGAAGTTTCCACTAGTCCTTGGTAGTTTTAGACATTATTAATCTGTTCATGTAGTTTTCAAACTGATCGTGTGATTATTTATATTTTCTTAATCCTAGAAGCTCATGATTCGTACTACTAGTTCTTGGGTAAATTTGTTATAGTTCAGATAAAAAATCCTATTTTAATTTCCTATAAGTTCATTTGGTTTGGATCTTGTGTTAATTGGCTTTCCTATCGGGTCAAGTTAGGTGCCATCATGACATGTGATTTTTGGGTCGTGACAAGGTGGTATCAGAGCACTAGGTTCGTAGGTTCTACGAGTCATGAGCAAGTGTATAGTAGAGTTCTGCGGATCAGTATGATGACGTTCATACCTATCTTCAAGAGGATACAGGGCATTTAGGAAAAAAATTCCCTTTCTTCTTTCCATATCGTGCGGCCTTGTTTCAGCTTGAAATCTATGACTTTAACTCCTCCCAATCACTCATATGCGGTGTTGTGAACTCAGTATTCGTTATGTGCCGACGATCGGTGATGCTGCAGATAGATTACGATGTGTTGTCTAGCCTCAGAAGCACAAACAGTGTTAAATATTCTAGTCGTTCATTTGTGGTATGAGGAGGGTTCATGGTCTGGTTGGTAAGCACAGATTTGGGAAGATTGGCTGGTGGCCTGGCTATTGTGACTAAGGTGGGTTCATGGAAAGGTGTCGATTTGAGTATAATTGGTGGGCCATCTCCTGCATGATAAGTTTGGATCGTGTGTCTTGTGTAAGGTCTCCATTCGGTGGAGTGCATATGTGATCATTCCAGAGAATTTTGGGAAGTTATTTGACTATTGCAATGATGGGTAAGCTCTTGGCAGAGTCTTCGGGGCGTTCTATAACCAGTATTGCATGAGTTTTTGAAGTATCCAGTTAAATAGTCATGCGGGATGGGGGCATGCTTTGAAGATATGGTACTTTGGGGTGTTGATGAGGTGATCTATGGCTTCGAGCTAAGTGGTGGAGTCTGCTAATGACGATCGGATTGTAGGGTCATTGACCGTATCAATTTTCGGACCGAGATATTGCTTGGTTATTTCTTTGGATGGTCATATGCTGGTGAAGCACGGGTTGCTTGATGCATATTAGTTGTGTATTGGAGATCAGAGTAAGATGAGTAGTTATCGAGAAGGTTCTGGAGAGTTCCGGGTCTTATGTAGCCTTTAAGGATTTTTGAATTTGTTTACGAGTGGGCTTGAAAATGGTACCGAATGGTAATCGTATCTGCGGCATTTCCTTGTCAAGGAAGGTCTACATGTCAATGTTGGAGTGATGCAAGAAACGGCTTTGGGTTCCCAGGAATTTCCCTCAGGACAGTCATATCGGATTGAGTTGCTTTCGGGTTGGCAGTTTACGTAACTCGATTGATTTAGAGGCGATTGGTTCTGATTATTCGATTATGTATTACTGAGTTTCGGAGAATTATCATGGTTATGACCACGGTCGGATTTGATGTTTTCTACAGGTATAGAAGCTATATTGCGTGTGGTGGTGTTCTCCTGGATTGAGTTAAATGAAAGATTCTCGGGTGATGAGCTGTTCAATTTGCTTATGGTTCAAAGTTGACTATGAGACTTTCGTAGTGTTTCGATTTAGCATGTTAGAGGCGACGCGCCGTGTGGGGTTGAAAGGTTGCATGTACAAGGTTGCGGTTTAGTTTTGGAGGGAAGGATACGAGTTCTTGATGTCTCGGACAATTTTGGGCGTTTGAAGTCTTGTTGGCACTGTGGGATTCCCATCGAAGTAGAGTTTGCCTATTGGCAGGCACATTATGTTTCTACTTATGGGTGTTTCTCTACGAGATGATGGAGTATGAATTACGTGTCAACTATTTGAGAAGCGGTGTTGATATTGGGTATGAAAATTCTGGTATTCGTGAGGCTCAGAGACTGAATGTTCTTGTTGGCGGACTATTCCTTGATTGCGAGTTGTGAAAGAGTGTAGAAGATTGGATGATTAATGGTAGGTGTTATGGAAAGGTTGCTATAGACTTCTGCAACGTTTATTACATGTTTGAGGATGATCAGAATTTGGTTTGGGGATTATTTTGAGCCTAGTGAGGGTGTGTATTCTGTATCAGGTTGAATTTGCTTGCTCTTACGCAGTTTATGCCCAATGTTTATCATCGGGTGGAGTGGATGTTATTCGTGCCTTGGTTTATGTCGTATGTTTCTCTCTTATGCTATGAGGGTTGTGAGGGTTACATGATTCTTCGCACACATATTGTGACTCAGTTTAGGACTCATAGAACTATGGGCGAGGTGGCCTTTGTGATGTTGCTTAGCTTATTGCACCATAGTTGTGCTTGTCTTGCCCCATATTGGTTGTTCCTAATGATTTCCCTACAGTTATATTTTGTGCACTATGTTGTGCTTGATGTTGACGCACATGTGACCAGTGCGCCCGAGTATTATAGCTCGATGGGTACCCTATGTGGATTGATATGATGGGATCGGGTTTCACGCTTACAGTGATGAAATGTGACTCCTTACTCTTATTTCGTGTATTTTGTTTTCACCTTGTTGAAAATAGTTCGTAGTGAAATGTTAAAACTTTCCTACCTGCCTAACTTGCTTAGCAGTTTTCTTATTTAGCTTTCTTACTGTTACTTGTCATGTTTGAGTTATCACTTGTTAGTGTACGGAATCGGATTATGTGTGCCTTTATATGATTATTATTGATACTTGTCAGTGTGGCTGCTTGTATTGGATGAGGTGAGGTTTCTAGACCTGAGATTTGCGTTATTGTATTGGGATGATGAAGGTTTGGAAGAGTAACACAATGATTTGTTGAGGATTTAGGCAATGGCCCTGGTCGGGCGAGTGAGTTTCTTGGTTTATTGACCAGACGAGTGGTTAAGAGGTTATGCGTGTTTCTTTCATCATCAGTGGGGTATGAAGTTTTTGGAACGAGGTCCTAATCGATATGAGGTTTGTTAGCGGTATCAGATTTGTTTTTGGGCAGTAACGGTGGTCAGTAGTTCCTACTTTGAGTGTCATGATTTGATAGGACAAGTTCAGACTTGTACAGTGTGTAGATGTGGGATTCAGATCTTGTAATAAATTCTGGATGATAAAATGGGGTTCTAAGGTTTAAGGACCAAGGTTGAAATGGGGATCTCTAATGGTGTTGTGTTGGTGGGCTTACGTGGATCACCCCCGGGGTTGTTCTTAGGGAGTTTACACCATGGTTTAATATCTTTGGGAAGACTCCTGGCACGTTCGAGGACGAACGTGTATTTAAGTGGTGGAGGATGTGACGACCCGACAGGACGTTTTGAGTATTTGCACTTCGCTCGGTATTTTGAGGGCTGAGTAAGTACGTGTTATGTTATGGGACTTGTAGGTATGTTTGTAAGTGGTCCCGAGGGGTTCGGGTAAGTTTCAGATAGGTTTGGGTTGTGTTGCGCTCGTTTTTCATGTTTCGACATCGTTTTTCAAGCATAAACGATACCATATTGAAAAAATTAGTTCTGATTTCTGTTTTGAATGATGCATTAGGTCCGTATCATAATTACGGATCCGTAGCAAAAAGAATCGTCGAATTTGGACATCGTATAAGGATTTTATGGTCATTTTACTAAGAATTGGGTTGTCATATTTTTCAGATTAATTACGAAATTGCCACTGACTTCGTATTTAAAAATCTGCACTATTTCCAATCATTGAAACTAACATATCTCCTTCAATATAAGGTCAAATTTAGTGATTCAAGAGCCTAACCTGATTATAATTTCACAAGAAATTCATTGGAGGCATAAAAAGCGAGTTTCGGGATTGTTTGGCATAAGAAACGAGGCAGAATAGCTGGCAGAAAAAAATATATAAAATAAGGGTTTGTTCAGTTGGTCATATTTTAGTTGGGAAGCTCGGATTTGGGCGATTTTGGAGGCGATTTTCACCATATGGATTGGATTAAGTGTTCTCTACTCGATTTTGGTTATATTTCATAAATTCATCTTCATTTTTGGGATCTGATTGATGATTTCAAAGTTAAATTTTGGGGGGGGTTTGCCTAAAGTTTCATAAAGTGAATTTTTAAGTTTTGAACATCTATTTGGAGTCGGATTTGAGTATAAATTAGTATGGGTGGACTCATAATTGAATGGGTTATCGGATTTTGTATTTATCAGGTTCTGAGGTGGGCCCGGGTTGGGCTTTTTGGCCGATTTTGGGCCTTTGATTAAAAATTTGACCTTTTTCAATTGGGATTGGTTCCTTTAGCATTGTTTGATGTATTTGAGTTGTTTTTGGTTAGTTCGAACCGTTCATAAGTCGAAACGCGCGAGATGGCATTTTTCGACCATCGCTTGGCTTGCTCGGTATTGTAATTGACTTGTTCGAGGTAAGTGTTTTGCCAATTTTTGTTAAGGGAATTTTTCCTCCTATTTGTCATTGTTTTATACATATGGGGGTGATATATATGTGAGGTGGCGAGCGTATATGTATGTGCCAGGATTAATCATGCTCGGGGGTAGATTATGTTATAATTACGTCTCTTGTAGAATTTCATAACCTTCTTGCTTCATGCCTCACTTGACTTCTAGATATTTAGAACGTAGTGTTAAATATTAGAGTCGAGACTTAGCCTAATATAACTTAATCAATGTGATGGAAATTCTTAGGATACATTGATGTGTCTAATTCGGCCGTCTCTACGTATAATCGTTAATACGTTGCTATGACTGATATTTTTTAGATGCTAGATTCCATACTTGTATTGTTGATAAATTGTGGGATTTGTGGAAGTACTTGAATTATATAGCTCTTCAGGGTTTCATTGAATCATTGTTGGCTTGTAAAGCAGTAATTAAGAACTTGTTTGGAATATTCGTTGATCACTCTCCTCGATGTTATATATACTTCCTACCTTGCCATTTTAGTGATATTCATATGCTTGGTGAGGAAGAGTGTAAAGCACGAAGGGTGATGCCATTTTATATTCATTATCATGTGAGGAAGAGTGTAAAGCACGAAGGTGATGTCATGCCATTTTATATTCATTATCATGGAGGAAGAGTGTAAAGCACGAAGGGTGATGTCGTGCCATATTATTGAGAGGAAAAGCACGAAAGGTGATGTCGTGCCATATTATTGAGAGTAAAAGCACGAAAGGTGATGCCGTGCTATGTCATTTGTGAGTAAAAGAACGAAGGGTGATGCCGTGCCATTGCATTTATACTTTTATGCTTTTGTATCATTGTGAGTTCATGGCATGAAGAGTGTTCTGTGAATGTGAGGACGAGATACATGCATCATGTTATGATAATATTTTCTTGTATATATCTTCATTCCTTACCTTGAATTATTAACGTCATATTGTGGTTCTTATGTGACTTGTCGTCACTGTTTTGTCCTCATTCTCTATCTAAATCGTTGTTATGTTGCATATGCATTCCATTTATTTAACTTGTAAATATCATACTTACTTCATGTTGTTATGATTGCATCCATGTCATATCTGTTTTGCTGCACTTAGGTACGAGTCTTCTCCCATGTTGGCTATTCATGCTCTATTTTTGCATTATCAAGAACATGCACCCCTCTCCCCTCCTCTTTATTGTTATGTCCATCTTCACGCCTCCATCATTCTAGTTAGATGAAATTATAACCCTTTCCCTAGTTGTGGTCATTAATTCTATGCTTTCTGCTTAGTCCATTACTGATGTTCGTCTGTATATTCCCATTTATTATTACTTCATGCATATTCACTTCCTTTTCATTTCTATTATCGGTATTTCTATCATTTGGTTGGTATTGTTTTATGCATATAAGACGAGGAAAAGATAAATGAACGAAGGGTGTTGTTTTGATATGTTGAGTACTTCTTTCACACTATGAAAGTTATGAGGCAATTATTTTTGTTCATGGGCTTTCGTTCTAAGGAAAGGGCTGGTTAAGATTTGGAAATTGTTGAATTATGATTCTTTTTGGTACTATTTTATTGTTTTGTGTAGTTGCATTATGTACTATATTCCATTATTTTGTCGCATAGCTCTAGTGCTAGTTTACATTATAGTGTTTATTAAAGAGCATCTTTTAACTAAAAGTCTCATCACTACTTCGACGGGGTTAGTCAAGATACTTACCAGTACATGGGGTCAGTTGTACTGATACTGCACTTCTGCACACTCTGTGAAGATTATGGGAGCGGAGCTGCTGAAGAAGCCGGGGGCTGACCCTGAAGATGTTCGTGTATTCTGGATAGAAGCTGCCACTAGTCCTTGGTAGTTTAGACATTATTAATCTGTTCATGTAGTTTTCAAACTGATCGTGTGATTATTTATATTTGCTTTGTAAATCCTAAATTCTAGAAGCTCATGATTCGTACTACCAGTTCTTGGGTAAATTTGTAATAGTTCAGATAAAAAAATCCTATTTTAATTTCCTGTAAGTTCATTTGGTTTGGACCTTTTGTTAGTTGGTTTTCCTAGTGGGTCAAGTTAGTTGCCATCATGACCTGTGATTTTTGGGTCGTGACATATGCGTTGTTGTGATATTGGTGTTGTTGTTTTTGCAATGTTGTGGCATAAAGAAACGCATGGTGCGAGTTGATATGTTGTGTTGATTGTGACTTTGGCACCTGTGAAATCTTTGAGAAGATATCTAGGGTGTTTGCACAAGGTTTGGTCGTGCTATTGTTATTATTGATATTTGCAAACTTGTCTGCAAAGTTTGGCGTCATTCCGAGTTGTCGGATACGTTGTTGTATTTTTAGAAGTTCTTGAAGTTCATTGTGATTTTCATGTGTTTTGGTGTCTTATTCGTGGTTTCAGATGTTATCTTGGTGTTTTTATCCAACGGGCGAGTTCGTACGATGTTTATATACTTGTGTGGATGTTTGGTGTGGATCCCCGGGGGCACGGTTGAGTTTTGGATGCATTTCAGAGTGTTTGACTGATTTCATTTTTTTTTGGTGTTGCTAGTGCCACAGAGGTGGGGATCGCATTTGCGAGATTCATTGGAAACTGACTAGTTTGCATTTGTGAGAATTTTTTTCGCTTTTGCGATGGGGGGCCAAGGCTGGCCTGATCGTATTTGCGATCTTAGGATCACTCTTGCAAAAGGCCTGAATTCGCAAATGCAAAGTCAAGGTCACATTTGTGACTTTACCTAGGTTCACCAAGTGCTGCATTTGCGAGGATTCGCATTTGCGAACCCTGTGTCGCAGTTGCAACTTTTGCACCTGTACAAAAGGGCTGGAAATGGGACTTAGCTTCATTATTCACGTTTTAGAACCCTAGACTTGGTAGGAGATGATTTTGAGGAGAGACTTCAACAGAAAAATTTTGGGTGAGTGCT
Source organism: Nicotiana paniculata (assembly GCA_005239505.1). Classification (NCBI taxonomy): domain Eukaryota; kingdom Viridiplantae; phylum Streptophyta; class Magnoliopsida; order Solanales; family Solanaceae; genus Nicotiana; species Nicotiana paniculata. Next base: position 27,872 of record ML326730.1, on the reverse strand, counting down.
TTTAATTAATTTTCAATTATATTAAATGATTATTTATGAGATTTAACATCTAAATCATGAGTTTTGAAGGGAAATTTTGGGGATTTTTTTCTATGTTTTGAAAAATGAAAAAAGATAGATTTTATAGTCGAATTAGACTCTGATTTGAAAACAATATATATATATATATATATATATATATATATATATATGGACTTTGTCACGACCCAATTTTCCCTGCGTTGGGTATCGTGATGGAACCAAGTCTTATTGACTAGGTAAGCCTAACATTTACCGAATAACAACAATAATAAAGAAAATCTAACAGTCTCGATATAGAAATCTTTACAGAATTTACAATTTCCCAAAACCGGTAGTACAAGTCATAATCTCTACAGAGTTTGCTACAAATTCTAAATACACCTGTTTGGAAATGAGTAAAAACAGTTTGAATACAAAATAAGAAGGTGACTCTGAAGCATGTGAATGCAACGAGTTTACCTAGAGTCTCCTCAGGAAGGATCCGCACAGCTATTGACGATCAATACCTGGATCTGCACAAAAATATGGAGAAGTGTAGAATGAGAACACCAAAGCGCTTCCTAGTAAGTATCAAGACTAACCTCGGTGAAGCAGTGACGAGGACTAGTCAAGACACCCATTGGTCTAATAAACTGAACAAGCATACGTATAGGAACAACAGTGCATGATTTCTTCATGAAAACTACGCAATACGGCTAACACTACAGTAATTACAATAACAAAGGAAAAATGACAAGTACCAGCAGAATACCATAATAATAACTAAGAAGAGTGAGCGGAAACACAATTTAAATCCAAAATCGTAGATACACCAGGGAAACTAGTAACTCAGCAACTACGACAGCTCTCACATCAGAATTTTGTCAACAACTTCACGAAGTACCGAACCTCGGACAAATTACAACTCACGGGTCTCAACACCTGAATCCTAACACTTGGCATCCTGTGCCCTCATCACACCTCACAATCATGCTGACAAGTCACGTGACAAATAAAGCCATTCTCACATAGAAGGCGAGTAAAAAAGGGTGTGCATCTATACTCAACAATATCAAGAAAGCCTCTTATCCGTTAAGGATGCTTAACCACCTGTATGCTTGTGCAAGTGTTCTAACATAGTTCATACCAGCTAGTAAGCATAAGGAAAAGAACGGACAACACGTAGAATGTTTGCAGAACAGGGAGGATCTCCCGAAATACCGTTCCGTAGTCCCAAAGTAATTATGCAGGGAAATCTCTCGGAATACCGTTCTGTAGTCCCAAAGTAAATTACAGAACAAAGAGGATCTGCCGGAATACCGTTCCGTAGTCCCAAAGTAAATATTCAGAATAGGGGGATATCCCAGAATACTGTTTCGTAGTCCCAAAGTAAATATGCAGAACAAGGGGATCTCTTGGAATACCGTTCCGTGGTCCTAAAGTAAATATGTAGAACATGGGGGGATCTCCCAGAATACTGTTCCGTAGTCCCAAAGTAAATATGCAGAATAGGGGGATCTCCCGGAATACCGTTCAGTAGTCCCAAAGTAAATATGCAGTGCAACCAACAAAGATAACAATTAAAGCATGGCAGAAACCTTGTACATCACCACAACAAGTACCACAACAACAATGACAATAATACAAAGCAGTGAGTAAATCAACTCAAGAACTTTAAATCACAAAGAAATGGTAGAACTCATTCACAAGGAATAAACACAGTAAAGAATGATAGGCATAAAGAGGAAAGCTTACCAAGGGAAATCTAAAATATAGTAACGATTCCACAATATTCAAGTCAACAATAGGGAAGCCAACACGAGTCAAATAGTTCCAAATAAAGACAGGTCAACTAAGATATAGGTTATCTAAACTCCCTTTGAGGTTGAGCAATTAAGAAGGATATTCAACAATTAAGTTAAGGATAAGCAGTAGAAGATAATCATAACTCCAATTAAGACCACACGATTATATGATGAGATAATATTAATTTCAAGTAAAGATAAGCAGTTATGAAAAGATAGCATGACAATAGAAGAGTTAAGATCTTCAGTTAAGTCAAATAATAGTCAAATAAACAATAAGAGTTAATCCTAAAGCAATTAACTCTAATTACAGCATGTAGAGGTGAAACTAGAAAATAGGAACTCAAATGTATCAAGAACAACTTCATACACAGTGAATATATGGACCTAAGAACCCTGAAAGGACAACTTTTCACAAATAAGTCCTAGCACGCACTCGTCCAAAATCACCATATGAAGCTTCTGACATCACCCAAAACTCATTCCGGAGCCGTTTACACAAAAGTCTAATTCTGATCAAGTTCTCATTGCTTAGGCTTCCAAAACTAGAATCCTTCTTCCAATTCGACTCTGAATCATCCGGTAACTGAATTCAACCATGCACGTGAGTCGATACACATATTATGAAGCTTAAATTCTCAAAACGACCAGTCGAGTCATTACATGTGAATGGAGCTTAAATTCTCAAAGTTGTCCACGACCTTATAGGTGAAAATTGACCAGTTTAGACTCTTAGGTTCCTTATATGCATTTAATAGAAGTTGTTACATCATGTTCTATCTTTCATTGTTAATTTTATTCTCATACGCTTTAATTGAAGTTGTTATTACATGTTCTATCTTTCATTGCTGAGGGTATTTTCATATGAATTTAATTGAGGATGTTATTACATGTTATACCCTTATTGTTGAGCTTATTCTTATGGATTTAATTGGAGTTGTAGTTATTGAGAGCTATTAACATGTTTAAATTGAAGTTGTTGCTTTATGGAATATCTTTCGTTGTTGAGTTATTTTCGTTTCATTGTGTTGTTGTTGATACTCTTGTATACATTATTTTTAAGTCATGAGCTAGGCGTAGTTGTGATATTGGTATTGTTATTTTGGCATTATTATGGCATGTGGGCACGTGTGGTGCGAGTTAATATGTTGTGTTGATTGTGAATTTGGCACATGCGAAATTGTTGCGAGGGTTTCCTGTGTGTTTGCACAAGGTTTGGTCATGCTATTGTTATTGTTGATATTTGCACATACGGTGAGACAAGACGGACTTTATTGTGTGTGTCATGTATATTACGTGATTTGTGTTGTTGTTTCCATTGTGCTACTCGGTGTCTCTGATATTACTTATTAACTTGAGCTGTAATAGTACACTTGCACATGTATACACTATAACATGTAATTTATACTGGTCTAGGAGTATGTAACTTGATGTTCTTTGGCCAGGTGCATGCATACTTGTATATATGCCTTCTCTATGATATGGTTGTACTGGTAGCCTGTGATCATGCCGGGCCGATTGTGATATTAAGCCTGTGACCACGCCAGACGGATTGTGATATTGAGCGTGTGACCATGTTAGGCGGGTTGTGATATTGACACGTGAGTTGTCTCTGCGGTTGTGATTGATAATGTGTTCACGAGGTTCCATGTGTATTTGATTCGTGAGAAAATTGGGATTCGTGACTCGTGATTTTGAGGTGTGGTAACTCGGCTGATTTCTCGTTTTAATCTTGAGTTAGAGTGACTTTTTATTTTAATGTCATTTGTTATCCTTAATTGGGTTTACTAGTACATTACCTATGCTCTTATTACTTTGCAGCACTATCACTTGTCTACTGCTTGTTGCCATTTGTTGCTTTTACTTTCCATTTAGCTTTATATTGATATTTGTTCCTCTGTTATCTTTATATTAATACTTTGCACAGGTTTTCATGCCTAGTAGGTATCTTGACTTGTACCTCGTCACTACTCCACCGAAGTTAGTCTTGCTACTTACCACTCTGGTATACTCATGATATGCTTCTGCACATTTTTGTGCATATCCAAGTACTTCGGGGCGTGTCGGGTGATATTTAGCTGTTTTTGATTCATTGCGGAGACTTGGGTCTACTTGCCAATTCATTCGTAGGCCTCCGGTCACTTTCTATTGTACTACATTACTACTATTTATTTCCATTCCGGAACAATGTTTTATTAAGAGAGTATAGTGTACTTTGTAGGGCTTATGACTCCGTACTACCGGTTTTGGGATTGTATTTTTAAATACTCATTCCAGTTATGTTATGTCCTTTACCAGTTATATTTGTTAGTTAAATGGTCTAAATCTATTAATAAATCAGCATGTGTTGGGCTTTCCTAGTTCTAGGGACTAGGTTCCATCTCGATCTTTATGATGCATGACACACACAAGGAAGTCATAAGCACAGAGAATACCCATTTCCATCAACACATTCCCCCAGGCCATCACATACCATCCCCACATAGCCACCCTTGCGTCACCGCATTGACAATATTATAATAGCCACCTGTATCACTCCACCCAGACAATATATCAATAGCCACTCGTATTTCTCCACCCTGACAATAACTTAATAGCCACCCATCTCACTCCACCAATACAATAACACAATAGCCACCTATGTCACTCCACCCAGACAGTGTATCAACAACCACCTATATTGCTCCGCACAATCAACAACGGTGAAATGCCACCCTTATGTTCCACACAACAACAATCAATCCACACAACATTTACACACATGCCACAATATCACAAGACAATTGTATTAGAGATTTATCACGATATAAGCTCACAACTTATCAACAAAATGAAAAAGGACATGTCAATATCATAGAAGTGCAGAGGGGTCTTCAACAATAAAGCATGAATATGACTATGCCAAATGTAGAGATCTTGATTAAAGAATTACAAAGTGGTTTAAGTATATCTTATATAAGTTATTTTAACAAATTAAGGCATATTAATAGTCTACGGTCCAATCCCGTCACAAAATCATACATAGAAACTGTGTACATGCTCGTCACCTCATGTATGCATTGCTATTCACATAACACCGATAAGAGAATAAATGCTAAATCCTAAGGGGGTTTCTCCCACACAAGGTTAGGCAAGACACTTACCTCAAATAAGCTAAATTGATGCTCTAGAAATGCCATCCCGCACGAATCGACCTCCTAACAGCTCGAGCCTAGCCAAAAGCAACTAAAAATCATCAAATAATGACATAAGAATCAAACCCAAATGTAAAAGGTCGAATTTTTAATCAAATACTCAAAGTCAACAAAAACGTCAACCTGGGCCTGCACCTCGGAATACGAAAAACCTCACAAATTCAAATAACCCATTTGAATACGAGTCCAACTATACTAATTTCACTCAAATCCGACTCCAATCGATGTTCAAATATCAAGTATTCACTTTTGAAAAATTTAGACAAAACCCGCAATTTCTCTTTTATATTCACCAATAAAATGCCAAAATCGAAGATAGAATTATGTAATATAATCAAATCTGAGTCAAATATACTTACTCCAATCCAAATCGTGAAAGTCCCCTAAAACATCGTCCAATTCCAAACTCCAGAACTCAAAATATGATAACATAACCAAAATCTTCAAATAAAGTACCTTATAGCACTGCTTCAGGGATACCATTCGTGAACATGGTATAAGCCTTGCATTCGCGATTTACAAGATTGTCTCAATCCAGAAAAATTATACGAAAACACGACGTAGCACCCGGTAACGTGATGACAAGCTTGCACATACCGCGAACACGAACACCCAAGTGCGAACGCGAAGAACAAAGCTCCAGTTCCCAAATACACTACGCGAACATGACACAAGACCGTGAACGTGAGGTCTTCACACCCAGATTCATAGAGGATGCGTCAGTACCTTTGCGAACCCGATGAAAAATTCCATTTATCCTTACTTACTCTCCAGGAATGCGTTTCCACCATCGTGAACGCGATGCTTACCTAACAGCAACAAAAACCAGCAATCCAAACATGAGGGAAATGGTCCGAAACACACCTGAGGCTCCTGGGTCCCCATCTAAGCATACCAACTGATACCAAAACATAACACGAACATAATCGAAGCCTCAAATCACACCTAATAACTTCAAAACAACAAATCACACCTTAATTCAAGCTTAATGAACTATTTCAAGTTTCCAATTCCAAAACTTATGCCGAACACATCTAAACAACTCAGAATCACCTGTAACATTGCACACAAGTTCCAAATGAAATAACAAACCTATTTCAACTCCCGGAACAAGAATCCAAACTCGATAACATCAAAGTCAACACCCGGTCAAAGCTATAAACTTTCCAAACTTTCAAATTGTCATTTTTCGCCAAATAGTGCCAAAGCTTTCTAGAAACATTGAAATGCAAATCTGAGCATACTCCTAGGTTCAGAATCACCATTCAGACCTAACGGAACCCTTAAAATTCCGGTACTAGGTCAAATACACGAAAGTCAAATTTGTCATCTCTTCCAACTTAAAGTTTCCAAATTGAGAATTATTCTTCGAAATACATCCCCAACCGCTCGAAAACAAAAACCGGCGATACACGCAAGTCATGATACACCATATGAAGCTACTCACGACCTTACTAAATTGAATGCAAATTCTCAAGATGATCGGTCGAATCGTTATATTCTCCACCACTTAAATATATGTTCTTCCTCGAACGTTCCAAGAATCATTCTAAAGCATCAAATCACGGTATAACTTCACCATACACATACCCATGGGTGATCCCGCGTCACTCCTAATTCATATAAGTCCGACACACAACCAACAACAGATTCTTTCTTCAACCATAGTCCATAAACCTTAGAACCCAATCCCAACACCCAAAATTCATCATCAGACCTGAATCTCATACCTATACATTGTATAAGTTTGAACCAGCTATATCAAGCCATAAACATAACCCTAGATATAATCACGTGATATACCATATAACTCGAATACTCATAGCAATTACTTTTGACCATAATAGCTGCTCAATAATAAACCCGGTATCTATAACAAACATCATATTAAATAAAACCTTGTTCTAACATTCACACCCTACTAATGATGAAAGAAACACGTTGTGATGGCCCGATAGGTTATTTTTAATTTTAGCCTTTATTTTTGTATTCCAAGACCTTGAATAGCTTCGTTTAGCCTTCCTCGATTTGTGTGTATAGTTTCTGTCTTTTTTCAGAAATTTTTTGTGTCAAAAATTAAAGAAAATGTGAAATTTATCCATAAAAAGATTTGAGTTGACTACGGCCAACGTTTTGTGTAAACAGGATCGGATTAGTTTTTGACGAACCTGGTGAGTCCGTATGATTTGGGACTTGAGCATATGCCCGGAATCGAATTTGGAAGTCTCTAACTTGATTTAACGTAATTTGTTGAAAATTAGTAATTCGGAGGTTTAAATAATTCCTAAGTTTGACCGTAGGTTAGTTTTATTGCCACTGGGTTCGGATTTTAGTTACGAAACTTGGTATAGGTTCATTTTGCTATTTATGACTTGTATGCAAAATTTGGCGCAAAACAGAATTGATTTGACGTGATTCGGAAGTCCGGTTGTTAAATTGGAAGTTCTTAAGTTTTTTTGAAAATTTCATTCGTTTCGGTGTCTGATTCATAGTTCTAGCTGTTATTTTGGCATTATGATCAAGCGAGCAAGTTTGTATGATGTTATTGCACTTGTGTGCATGTTTTGTTTGGAGCCCGAGGGGCTCAGGTGAGTTTTGGATAGGCTACAGAGTGATTTTTGGACTTAGGAAAATGTTGGTCCTGGGTTTTCTGATATCTGGTAAATCATTCTTCGCGATCGCGAAGAGTAACCATGCTGGGGTGGAATTTCCTCTATGTGAACGCGAGGCTTAGTTCGCAAACACGCGAAACAATGGTAGGATCACCCTACGCCAACGCGGCCATAGCTACGTGAACGCGTGCATATGGGCTTGGAAGGGGGATCCGTTGTGTCTTCTATGCGAACGCGATCAAAGGGTCGCGAACGCGAAATCCAGACGGGCAGATCCATCGCGAATGCGTAGGGCATATCGCGAATGCGAAGGCCAATAGGGATGATGTGTTTCCCGATCGCGTCAGGTCTTTCGCGAACGCGATAAAGACCTGACGCCCGTGATTTAAAATGTTCCAAAGACAGGATTTTCTTCATTTTCTCCATCTTCTCATTAGAGCTCAGCCTAGAGGTGATTTTGAAGAAGAATTTCATCCCCACTTCGTAGGTTAATATACTTTTAACTCGTTTTCTTCCATTTCCATCGACACCCATTGATTTCTAACCTTAATTTATGCTCTTTCATGGTAGAAAAATTAGGGATTTGGATAGAATTGGGGGGTTTTATTAAATTGATATTTAGACCTTAAATTGAGGTCGTATTTCGAAACTAATCACATAATCGAGATCGGGGGTGAATGGCTAATTAGGTTTTGGTTCGAATCTCGTGTTTAGATCAAGCGAAACTGGGGTTGACTTTTGTTAATTTTTTGTAAAAAGTGTAAAGATCTTTGTTTTATCTATTCGTAATTGATATCCCTATCATTGTTTGATAATATTGAGTCGATTTTGGTTAGATTTGATTGGTTTTGAGGCGGATTTTAGAGGAAAGGCCTCGGTTGAGCTTTGATTCTGTTGTGGAGCGAGGTAAGTGTTGGGTCTAACATTTATTTAAGAGAATTAGGTACCCTTGAAATATATGTTATATGAATTACATGTATAACAGTGTGTATGCGAGGTGATGAGTGTATAGACGCCGTCAAAATAATTGCTTCCATGCTTTCAAGTATTTTATGAATTATCTTATTCCATGTCTTAACTGTTACCAACTTTAATTGCTTTCTATGTCGTAACTTGTTACTTGTCATTGATTATTCTTGTATTTAAATGTCCATTCCTTCCATGAAGCCATGATTAATTGCTACTTGCCTTAATTGTCTTATTTGTACACTTTAACGGTCACATTGTTTGTTTTGTTGCTCTTGCATTATTTGTAGCCTTCCTTTGATTAGTATGTGGTTCCTTTATTGTTTTGCTTTCATTTTCTTTAATCGTAGAGATTCTTCAGAATTGAGTTGTTGGGTTGATTTCTTTTATTGAATTTGTTTATTGGTCGAGTTGCACGCCGAAACGGTTATGATATGGTTGAATAAGGGAGGATTTTAATATTGATATGGTGGTATCGGGTTATGCACTGCAACGATTGTGTATGTATACTTGATGTTGATAAATTGTGACATGGTGAAATAAGGGAGAATTATGATATTGATTCTGATTATGTGGTGGGATCAGGTTGCATGCCGCAACGAATTTTATATGTGATTCTTGATATTGATATAGTGAAATAAGGGAGGATTGTGTGTGTACGGTAGGTTCGGGTTACGTGCCGCAACATATTGTGTATGTTGTACTCATTGTTGTATTGTGTTAGCTTTCAGTATTTTCATATGATATTCTGAGGACTGATATTTCTGAATTTACTGATTTCGAGGATTGAGTTTGTCTTCATTAATTAACAGCGTCGTCATTTCCTACTTTCCTTCTCCTATTATAATAATAATAATTATTATTATTATGATACTGCGTACAGGTTATTGTAAGTGTCCCGCCTTAGCCTCGTTGCTACTTCGTCGAGGTTAGGCTCGACACTTATAGAGCACATAAGGTCGGTTGTACTCATACTACACTCTGCACTTCTTGTGTAGATTTTGGAGTTGTTCCTAGCGGCGGTCAGTAGATTGCTCGGATGTGGTGCTTGACAAAGACTTGAGGTACAACTGCACAACTTTCGCAGCCCTGATGTCCCCTTCTACATTACTCTAGTTGTTTATTTCGTTTTAGAAAATTATGCTTTCATTCAGGCTATTATTTGTAGTACTCTAGTCGCTCGTGTATTCGTGACACCAAATCTAGGATGTGGATTTGGATTATCGTCGTTTATCCGATTTATCTACTTTATTTCAGTTTATTTAGATCATTGATTTTCACTTGACTTGAATTATTAAAAATGGTTAATAACTACATCTAACGTTAGCTTGCCTAGCAAGTGAAATGTTAGGCGCCATCACGGTACGATGGTGAGAATTTCGAGTCGTGACACATTCATATTCTACCATTCTTTAGATCAACAAGTCGCAGAGCTCTCTCTCCCAATAAGAACTATTGCCAAATTTTGAACGAATTGATGACATTATTCTTCTAAACATGCTTTAATAAAGTCTGATAGCACTCATTCCAGGTCTGATAACCTTATCTCGCTCAGTACAAGCTGCTCGAACGCCACGCCACACCAACACCATTCGAGTCACATACCATCTGAACCGTGCACCAACTAAGCAACACCTCGAATGTACCCAATGATGGAAAGAGAATCGAATAAGACCATCCCACAAGCTCAAGAGATACCACCACAAAGCGCAATGCTATGATCCCATAAGACAAAGGAGAAACCAAACTCACCAATTAAGCACAAGGATCATATTCTAATGTAAATCTATTGCGATGCGTGATCCAATTCAAACAACAGTCCATGTGGAATACCTCGAGCCATGATGCTCACAATCAACAACCATATGTGTATCAACAGAAAACACGCAAAACGCATGACCATAACCACAGACAAACAGATAGCACAATTTTCCACAAAAAGAAAGACCATAACCAAGGCGCAATCAACCATTCAACACTCCAAGAACCATCCCTCTCGAATTCCGCCACAAGGCCCAAACAGAACTGCATCATGTTTGTAAATAGCCAACAGTCTCACAACCCACTTTAGCACAGGAGAGTAACACATGGAATATATCAGAGCACGAAATAAGATCAACTATAACCGATGACGCACCCCTCAACAATAACTGTGCTGAGTAAGTAAATCCGACCCGACATAGAATACACATTCTCATTAGGCCTACCAGTGGCCTCTAAATCAATTTTGATCATCTAGAAGTAGGCAAATAGCATTTCAAACGTCCATTGTAACCTAACTATAACATATACCATCAATTGTTAAACTCTTGACATACCTCACCATCTGCAACCAAGGAAAAATCTGCCTTTGAGAACTGCCAGTCTCCGAGTTCTAAGAACACAAGAACCTCCATATGCGATCCTAACTCCACCCCTCAAATAACTGACACATCTCTCGTACCTAATTATATCATGAGAAACACCCCTTGAGCCTTCCACTCCATACACCCAAAATCTGAACATCAGTAGCCGACAACCCTCAATTACCATAGAACAAGTCAAGCATCAGCTAGTCAAAAACACAATGAATCTTCTGAAATACGTACCCTTCCCAGGTGATGGCAGACAGCGACAGCATCCTTCTAAATATCTAAAACCGTTCATGTTGTCTAGAACTCATTACCTCCCCTTCGAATGAAACCACAACCTCGTAGATGCTAACCTCAATCCCACATGGCGTACCACCTCTATCATGATATCATATGACAGCACAAGCATCCCATTGTCAACTTTGAATCACAAGTAAGATAAACATCCTGACACCCCAAAACCCTCCACTAACTCAATCCTGTAGAACGAAATCGCAACATGTGACGAACTCCCCATGCATGTAGAGTACATCAATCGTAAATCGTGACCGAACCATTGCAACTCTCTGAAACCCATTGGAACTTCCTTAAAAGTCATTCATCTCACTCTAAATCACCTTCAATGAAATCTCTTCTCAAATCATAGTCGATATGCAAGCACATCCTAGCTCAAGGGCTAACATAAAAAATGACCATGCAATCTGATCGTCATTGGAAGACTCCCCCACTTGGCTCGAAGCCCTGGAACACATCATTTGTAACCTATAGCACCCTTCCTTCATAGTTGCCCTTGGTCTCGCACTGTTAATCAACTAAATACTTCAAACTCACATGACTCTAGTGATAAAACAATCTGAAGACTCTGTCAAGTGCATACACACCTTGGTGACGGTCAAGCCAACTTCCTCAAGTACCCTGAAATGATAGTATATGCATCCACAGATTAAAAACCTCATACAAAACACACAACCCCAAACCTTACCGTCTAGCCTCAAATCAACATCCCCCATGATCTTATGACGATCACAACAACTAGGCAATCAATTAAATCCCCCTGATCCTGTACTCACCAAGCAGATACAAGAACGTGATGCATCCCATTGGTGAACAACTAAAAGGTCTACTAACACATCCACATCCTCAGTCTGGACCACACATCGAGACAATAATCAGGAATCCATAGCCCCTCACAACGTCTCTGTAGAACCATAAGCCATCGGTACATCACTGATACTAAGAACGGGTGGATGTAAGAGAATATAAGACATACGCTTCAAGTTAAATCAATGTCGCACGTAAAGAATGAAAGAAGTGGAATTTTCTAATAGTTCTATAGCCTGTCGAAGATAAGTACAGACGTCTCTGTATCAATCTGCAAGACTCTACTAAACTTGCTCGTGACTCGTGGAACCTAAGAACCCAAAGCTCTGATACCAACTTGTCACGACCCAAAATACTCACTTTAAATATCGTGATGGTACCTAGTCTCTACAACTAGGTAAGTCGATCACTTATCAGTTTTTAAAGCATTAAAGACATCATATATGAATATAGTTAAACATTAATGCGGAAATAACAGTGAAATAAACCTCGCCTTCATGAAGTACAATGTTGCCTCATCCCAAAAATCTTCTATGCAAACGTGACATAGCACTCGCGAACGCGATGATCAGCTCGCCCACAGACCGTGAACGCGTACACCCTAGTTCCAACACAAAGAACAAAGCTCCAGTTTCTAAATCCACTACGCGAACACGACACAGGACTCGCGAATGCGAGGTCTTCACACCCGGATTCGTCGCGGACGTGTCAGGACCTTCGCGAACGTGATGAAAAATGCCATCCATCCTTACTTACTCTTCTCGAACGTGTTTCCTCCATTTCGAACGCGATGCTTACCTGACACCAGCGAAAACTAGCAATCCAAACATGAGGGAAATGGTCTAAAACTGATCCGGAACACACCCAAGGCCCCTGGAACTTCGTCCAATCACACCAGCCAATCCCTAAATATAACTCGGACCTATTCGAGGCCTCAAATCACACTTAACAGATTCAAAACCACAAATCACACCTCAATTCAAGCTTAATGAACTATATCAAATTCCCAAATTCCAAACTACACATAACACGTCTAAACAACTCGGAATCACCTCAAATTTTGCACACAAGTTCCAAATGACATAACGAACATATTGTAACTCCCAGAACAACAATTTAAACCTGATAACATCAAATTCAACTCCCCTCCAAACCTATGAATTTTCCAAACCTTCAAACTGCCAATGTTCGCCAAATAGCGCCAAAACATTCTGGAGACATCGAAATGCAAATCCGGGCATACACCCAAGTCCTAACGGAACCATCATAACTCTGATACAAGGTAAAATACACGTAAGTCAAACTTGATCAATTGCTCCAATATTTTTCAAATTGAGAACCATTCTTCCAAATCTATCTCGAAAAAATTGAAAATCAAAACTGGCGATACACACACCATATGAAGCTACAAACGACCTCAAACCACCGAACTGAATGCAAATGCTCAAAACGGCTAGTCGGATCGTTACAAAGGACATATTCATATTATGTTTTTTCGAAGTAGCAAAAGTTGAAGGGAATTATTATTAATTTTTTTTTTTTTTGTATAAGTTGTGAAAAAAATGAATTCATAATATCTAAATTGGTAATTTTCTTTTGTTTGTTCTGATTAGTATGCCACAATAGATTTACTTTTGAATCTAGGATCATAAACAATAAACAAAAAATATCGAATATGGACTTAAGAGCAAATTGGAAATTTAGTTCATTTTAAAAAAATAAATTTGATAAACTATAAATATTTGTCACCAAAGAAATAGAGTAGTAAGTTTAATTTCTAAAATCATATATTAAATTTCTAAAATCACATTAAAGGAAAATTATTGCATAAAACTCAAGGAAATTTGTAATTAAACTTGATAACCATATTCGTGCGTACATCAGGATCGGTACATGTCAAGCTGTAATTTCTTTGAAGATTTGTTTGTTAGTATGTAAATAAGTGTGAGATAAGCTAATCTACTGTTAAAAATGTATATTTTATCTTTCAAGACAAATTATTGATCAATTCTGAAATATAATGAGTCCAAAATAGCACAAAATGAATGAATAGATATGATTTAGGGAACAAAAAATTTGTTTACAACCGAACACTGAAGATATTTTTAAGTCACGAGAAGCAAGTTCTACTGTATAGGATATTATGGACTAAATGAATTCACAGTGACATTATAAATTCTGTAATCGAATCCTGTTAGGTTGTAATCAGATTTCATATAAATTTTTATTGGATTATACAATGGTTCAATCTTTTCATTCAACAAAAATAATAGTTTTAAAACTAATAATAGAAATATTCTTATGATACACAAATCTGGTTCTTCTTACTAATTATTTCTTATCCATATTGGTCTCACACTCTATTTCATTCTATTTTGATAAACAAATAGATAAATTCTTTAATAGCTTTCTATGGTAAGTTCTTTAATAGCTTATATGAAGCTAGGACCACAAGGCTCTATAAATATTCAAGGGCTTTCATTTTTTTTCTTGTCACATTTTACAATTGAATATTACGTCAGTGAGGTTGGTTTTCCTTTTGCTTATTATACTTCTCGGTCTATTTCTTAAAACTAGAATGTTGTAATATATAATAACTAAAACCTTTTTTCGGTTTTTTCAGTGATTAACTGTGAAGTTCTTGTCTTTTAGCTTCACCAAAATATATAGGAATGGCCTCGTCATCAACCTCGTCTGATGATAACATTGACAAGAGGCGTGCGATTTGTACGGAGTTGGATGAATTGAGACACAACTTGAGAGATATCGATTCTCGTATGCGTGAGATTATGGCACGAGGCAGTGTTGATCAGCTATTTGTGATCATGAATGTACGTACTGCTTATCTGAAAAAGGAAGCTGAGCTTCAGGATGAACTTGAGAAAAAATATAACATGTCTTATCGTCGATACCTTTGAGTCTTTTCCTTAAAAACATTTTAGAAAGTTGTTATTTGCAAATGGAATTGTTTCTTGGGTTAAGGTTATGTTTGTCGATCAATTGTCGGGAGAAGAATGGGATCGAAATTTTACACCTCGTTTGTGCAATTGTCCTTATATATTTGTCATTTTATTTTTATTTTTTATGTTAGTCTTTACGAGAATACCAAGTAACATACCGTAAGCATTAATTAAGATAGATCGTACAAACACACGCAAATTTTTCACATATTATTGTTAACTAATGCCTTAAAACCGGAGGCGTATCTAGAATTTTAAGAATATGGTTGCACTATACTACCGTCTAATTTGACTCCATCAAAATTTTTCCATGATAACAACTTATCGAACAAACCATGATTAATACTTAATACTATTATCACAAGAAAATATTATTCAGTTTACAATTGTTCTTACCAAATTTTATGCCTTATAAATGATTAATAATAGCATCGTTATTTGAAGAAAACCCACTTCAAAAATTAAAGAAAAATTTGAAAGGAAAATATAAATGAAAAAAATGATAAAAGAAATTAGTTAGAGGATGGTTGTTGTTCTTAAACAAATTGAGATAGAAAGAGAGGTAAGGAGGAGATGTGAATTTTTTTTAGGAAAGAGAAAAGGGAGAAAAGAATAAACATAAAGGGTGTGTTTGGTATAACGGAAAATATTTTCTGTGAAAAGTTGGAAAACATGTGGTAATCTTATTCATTTTTCGGTGTTTGGTACACAAATTAAGAAAAATAATTTCTCAAGAGTATTCATAAATAATTTAGATACAATAAACATGAAGATATAAACTTTCGAACCAACAACTTCCAAACCCACAAATTTCATAAGCTTTCAAACCGCTAAACTTTCGAAATCGCGAACTTTCAAATCCGTAAACTTTATAATTTCTAAACCCATAAATTTCCAAACACATAAATCTCGAAACTCATAATTTTGGAACTTGTAAAATTTCGTACCTATAAACTGAAAGATGAAAAAAGTTAAAATATACAAATAAATAAAAAAATTTCCTGGGGGTGGGGCGGAGGTGGGCCAGGAGGGTGTGTGCAAAGAAACGAAAAAATATAAATTTAAAATTACAAAAACAAAAGAAAAAAAACTTTTTTTTTGGCAGGGGTGAGGAGCAAGGGAGTAGGGGGGAGGTGGGTGGTGCAGAAAAACGAAAAAACAGAAATTTGAAAAAATTTGAATTTTTTTGGGGGGGAAGGGTGGGTGATAATCGAAAAAAAAAACTGAAATTTGAAAAACAAATCCTTTTTGGAGAGAGGGGTGAGGATAGGTGGGTGGGTGTGGGGTGGGTTGGTGAGCTTGGGGAAGGTTGAGAAGGAGTTTTGAAAAATATTTTTTCTTCTCTTAGGAAAACATATTCGTCTCAATGGAGGAATATGAGTTCATAAGGAAAATATTTTTCAAAATATTTAAGCCAACCAAATATAAGAAAACTGAAAAATATTTACCGAAAAATGTTAACGGACCAAAGTGACATCTTGTGCATGGGTTCAACCAGATTATTATACTAAAAAAATTACAGTGCTATATGCAACTCTGAGAGGGGAGCATGAGTTCACGTGAACCCATACCCCTCCCTGTAAATCCGCCCCTGCTTAAAACTAATATTGCACTTGAAGTTTTCTTGTTTTTTTATTTTTTTCTCTTGAAAATAATTGAGGGGTTTGTTAATTAATATTCTAGTTATTTAAGACATGTAATAAATTCCTTTGCAATTCTAGTAAGAAAATTTAGGGTCAAATTGTTATTTTAAGGTAAGCTTAGTGTAGCATATTGAGAATGAATTACAAAATATAAAACAATATATTTGACTATTACAAATTTATGCTTCTAGCAAAGTGTTTTGACACTTCTTGGTGAAGGCAAACTAACATGGATTGCCACAAATCTATCTACTAAATTATTCTTGCTTATATGACTTGTATAATAGATACACATGAAACGGAAAAATATTCTTTTACATACATATTTATATCAAATCAAATAATTTAATAATAAGAGCTTACTTTAAAGTAAAAAAACTTATCATTTGACAATTGATCAAATGATACTTAAAATTTATATACAAGACAATTATCTTATATTCATTATATACTTTGTTGAAAAACAAGTGCGAGAAGAGAAGGTGTTAACCTATTGGTTGCCAAATGTAAGAAATTCTAGAAGACCTACTAGTAGAAAAAGTAAATTGCTTATTTCATCCGTTGTGTTAAAGTTTTGAAAGAAACGGCCATACAATCCCGATAATAAAAAAGTCAAAGAGACTTCGACTTGTTTTGAGGCCAAGTGGAAATGCGAGAAGACAAAAATCCAAAGCTTCATGCACAGATGTGGAGCAATGAGCATTAGGGGTTTTCATACTTCTCTGATATGGTAAGTCTGACTGTGAATGTAATATCTTCAATATTTTAAATGAGGACAACTGGGAAATTTAATAAATAAACTAACTAATAGAAAAAAAGGAAAAGGTTAGGGTTTAAGAAAAAAGGGCCGAAGCCCATAACAACACATTTGCCCCAACTTTTTAAAAGGGTTATGGGAAGGGGACGAAGCAGAAGCTTCACAATCGGAAAAATACAAAAGCACACAAGGAAAGAAAGAGAAAAGGAGAAAAGAACGAAAGAGAAAAATAAGAAGAAAGCTTTGGATAAAGGCTTTAAGAAGAATTGAGGGTTGAAATTAAAAGTATAAAGTTCTCTTTCGGTTCAAAAGATTAACCTTCTTCTTATGAGTTGAATTATTTCAGTATATCTACGCGATTTCATGTAGTACAAAAAAATTCAATATCAGTTTTTTTTTTTTTTTGTTAATAAATAAATAAATAATTATTATTATGGACAGTTAGACTATAAAGGTTTGGTTTAAGTACTGATAGGTCTAATTTTAGAAAAATAAAGTATACTAAATAGTTTAAAATTTATAGACTTTGGACTACTTCTATGAGTAAATATAAATCCATAAATTAAGACTCAAACATGAACCCCGATGATTAGGTATTCTAAATTAGCTATGAATTAGCTTACACAAGAAAATTAATATGAGATCAATATTATGTAATTATAGATTGATTGAAGGAATTTGTACGAATTGCTCGAGGTGAAGCATTTGGTATTTGCACGATTACTGTGAGGAGTAATCTTACCGTAATTTGTATTTTCATAACTTGCATGATTTACATGATTTTTAATATGAATATGTTACCGATTATTTTGAGTTGCATGTGGGACAAGTCTTTTACTCGATATGATGCTGAAATAATTATTTGAGATAATTACCGTTGTTTTAAATATTTCCGTTGTCACTAGATTTGTTTTACCGTTACTTTAATTTACTGTTATCGAAATGAAATTATATGATTTGATAACAACTGAAATGTAACGACCCGACCAGTTGTTTTGAGAATTTATACTTTGCTCGATAGTTTGGGGGCACAAGTAGCTCTGTATGATGTATTAGGCATTGTGTGCAAAATTTGAGTTCATTCCGAGTTGATTTGATATGTTTCTGTGCGAGTTTTTGGAAGTCAAAAGTTCGAAAGTTCATTAAGTTTGATTTGAGGTGCGTTTCTTCGTTTCGATGTTGTTATGCGTGATTTAAGGCCTCAAATAGGCCCGTATTTTGTTATGGGACTTCTTGGTATGTTCGTAGGGTCCCGAGGGGCTCGGGTGAGTTTTAGATAGGTTTGGGTTGTGTTGTGCTCGTTTTTCTTATGTTTCGACGTCGTTTCTTCAAGCATAAATGGTACCACAAATGAGCTCCAATTTCTGTTTTTATTGAAGCGTTAGATTTGTATCGAAATTAAGGAGCAATACCAAAAAGAACCGTCAAATTTGGGCATCATATGAGGATTTTATGGTCATTTTACTAAGAATTGGGCTGCCAGATTTTTCATATTAATTACGAAATTGCCACTGCCTGCGTATTTAAAAATCTGCACTATTTTCAAATATTGAAACCAACATATCTCCTTCATTATAAGGTCAAATGGAGTGATTCAACAACCTAACTTGACTAAAATTTCACAAGGAATCCATCGGGGGCATCAAAATCGAGTTTTGGGATCATTTGGTATGCAAAACGAGGCAGAACAGCTGGGCAAAAATACTTAATATCGAAAGCTTGTTCATTTAGTGGTATTTTGAGTTGGGGAGATCGGATTTGGATAATTTTTGGAGGTGGTTTTACTATATGGATTGTGGTAAGTGTTCTATACTTGATTTTGGTTATATTTCATAAATCCATCTTCCTTTTAGGCATTTGATTGATGATTTCAAAGTGAAATTTGGAGATTTTGTCTAAAATTTCATAAAGTAAATTTTTGAGTTTTGAATATCGATTCGGAGTTAGATTTGAGTGAAACAAGTATGGTTGGACTCGTAATTGAATGGGTGTTTGGGTTTTATAAATTTTATCGGGTTCCGAGGTGTGGGCCCTGGGAATTGACTTTTGTTAACTTTTTGCAAATTGTATAAGGATCATAACTTTGTTAATTGAAATTATTTTCTCTTGCATTGTTTGATGTATTTAAGTCTTCTCTGGCTAGATTGGGCCGAGCGATGGTGAATTGATAAAGGAAAAGCTAAATTGAGTATTTAGTTGGCCGAATTGAGGTAAGTATCTTGTCTAACTTTGTATGGGGGAAACCACCCTTTAGGAATTGAGTCAATTGTGCTATCTTGATATGTGAAAGCCGTGTACGCAAGGTGAAGAGTGGATACACAGTTTATATGTGGAATTGACCGGTTGGATTTCCTAGTCTCTTTGCATGCTTTTGAGTAAATTATCATAAAATTTGGTATCTCTTTGTTAGACTACTCTCGCATGCTCTATATGATGTTGTTAGTCCTTATTTGCCTCTTATTTGTTATTTGGCCTCCATATTCCTTGGTTGTTGTCATCTCCTTCATTATTATCTTGTTACCTCCTAACTGTTGAGTTACTCTATGATTACATGCTTATCTGTTACGAGTCCAAGTTGTTGTGAATACCTGCGTAGTTATCACATGCCTTACATGTCTTGTTTCCTTGTGAAGAGTGTTGTATTCCTTTGATTGTTACGTGGTTCCCTTATTGTCGAGTACTCATACTTTTCGTTGTAGAATTCCTTATAATTGAGTTGTTGAATTGTTGTTGATTGATTTATGCTATTATATGGCGGGATCGCGTTTCACGTCGCAATAGGAGGAATAATACTTCACCCTTATTACTTTGTATCAATCCACCCTTATTCCTCCTATTGCAGCGTGCAACCTGATCCCACCGAATAATCATATTCACCCTTATTCCTCCTCATCAATCATCCCTTATTCCTCCTGTTGCGGCATGCAACCCGATCCCACCATCTAGTAGTAGTTCACCCTTATTCCTCCTCATCAATCATCCCTTATTCCTCCTGTTGCGGCATGCAACCCGATCCCACCATCTAGTAGTAGTTCACCCTTATTCCTCCTCAATAATAAGGGTGAACTACTACTATATGGTGGGATCGGGTTGCATGCCGCAACAGGAGGAATAAGGGATGATTGATGAGGAGGAATAAGGGTGAATATGATTATTCGGTGGGATCAGGTTGCATGCCGCAACATGAGGAATAAGGGTGGATTGATACAGACTAATAAGGGTGAAGTATTATGTTGATAATGATATATGGTGGGATCGGGTTACACGCCGCAATATATATATATTATTTTTATTGTAATGGTTACGGAGGAATAAGGGAGAATTAGTGGGATCGAGATGCACGCCGCATCCATATATATGTTTATGTATTCCTCTCTGACTGTGTAAGTTATTCAGTGGTTTTACATTTCACTTAAGGATTTGTTATAGCTAAATACTGATAAGACACTCGAGTTATGTATTTATTTTTGCATTACCGATTTTCAAAATAAATTTACTATGTTGAGTCATTACCTCCTGCCCTGCTGAGTCGTTAATAAGATAGTATTTTAAAAATGAAAGAACTAATATCATGTTAACATGTGTGACTTTAAGTTAGAACCCGCCGATTATTTCTATACTCGTCATCTCTACTAGTTGTCATATTTTACTTCAACGGTTTTCTCAACTTAATCTTCTCAATCTGTCTGAGATTTTATTTTACTTACAAAGAAATTGTTATTATGTTTTAATCTAATAAACTCTATATTAAATGCAATAGTTATTGGACGTTGAATTTTAATTGAAAAAACAAAGATATTATTTTCCTCACTCAATTGATTTCTANATATATATATATATATATATATATATATATATATATATATATATATATATATATATATATATATATATATATATATATATATATATATATGAAATCTCTTGAATGTCTTAACTAGTAATTGGCATGGATATTGTGTACCGAATGTCACGTGGATGTCACTGTGCGAAGTGAGATGGAAAGATGTCGGCACAAGGTGTCGTGTGTGTTGAAGAGTTGTTGAAATTATTGGAATCGTGTTCTACAAACACTTGTTCGGTTGATTTGATATTGTTTTCCCTACCTAGCACATTTACACTTAGCCGTATCCCAAATATGTTGTTGTTTGATTTACTTGGTGGATTCTCGTTGCCATTCGTATTTCTTTTTCCTTTTATCGTTACTAATGTTTGCAACTTGATATCCTTCTGATATCGGTATTACTTTGATAATCCTTTCTTGTTAGACTTGAGACATATCCTGCAGGTTATATATATATATATATATATATATATATATTCGTTAGTGTCTCGACATGGCCTCGTCACTACTCTACTGAGGTTAGGCTTGATACTTACCGAGTACCACCGTGGTGTACTCATGCTGCACTTCTGCACATCTTTGTGCAGAACCAAGTACTTCGAACCGGTCGGTTTTGACACTTACGATCGGTGTGGCTGGAGACTTCAAGGTGTACTTGTTGGGCGTTCGCAGGCTCTGAAGTTACTTTATGTTGTATTCATTTCCATTGTTTCATTTATTTCCGAAACAATGAGGTATTTATTATGTATAACTACTCCTAGAAAGGCTTATGACTTGTACTACCAGTTTTGGGAATTGTAAGTTTATAGAGAATTTAATTTTCAAAGTTGTTAGACGTATTTAATTATTGCTATTCAATATATGTTAGGCTTACCTAGTCCCTAAGATTGGGTGCCATCACGATACATAATGGAGGGCAATTTGGGTCGTGACACGAAATGCCCTATATTATTTTAAAATATTTTCTACGAGTCTATACCGATTATAGAGACAAGTATAAATGGGAGTAGACGTTGAAGGATCCCATAGCTAACAGCGGGTTCGTTAGACTTGGGTACACCTTGTAATTACAGATTACTATTACAACCCTCGCTAGTGGGAAGGTAGAACTAGCATAATGTTAGTGATTTTCCTCGAGTAGGGACAACCATTATATTTGACTTCTTACGAAGAAGTCCACAATTATATCGATTACATGATCCGTTCATTGAAACCTGCCAAATGTGAATGTTGATATTATACAGTGGTTACCGAGCTTATTACTAAATTGTTAATTGTATTATGCTAAAAGAAAAACATGATGAGACTGAAATTTTTTATTGTTTCTGAAAGGGAATTCTTATGATATTTTTTGTTTAATATACTAGCATGTTTCTGACTTGTCCCTAATAAAAAAGGTTGTGGTTAAGTGTTATTACTCACTGAGCTAGCGACTCATTCCCCGCTAATTCCTTTTACAGAGACAACAGTTGACGTGGGCGAGGATTTCATTAATTACAGCGCACATGTTGATAGTTCTTAGGAGCCTCGCACTTGTTCGCGTGGACGGAAATTTTGTTTATTTTTATGGTCTTTTCTTTGAACTCTTAGAGTCGCTCTATAGTAATTCTTTTAGAATCTTGAGTATTCTTTTGTTATTATAGACTTATATTGAGTATCGCTCATTCTTATCAAAGTTGGAGATAAAGTAGTACTTGTTAGTAGGTGGACTATTAATGGTAGATATTTGTTTTGGTTATTGATAAAGTCATTGTCGTTTGAATTGATATTAGGATGTTTGGTTGTTGATTTGAGACAGGAAAATTTTTGGTATAGTCCAAAAATAGGAGAAATTCTGTCTGATTTTCTGTAAAATGTCGATGAGGCTTACTTGGGGGCACTTGCTCCTAAGTGCCGGTTATGATCTTAAATTGGGTCATGACAAAGTTGGTATCATAGCCTAGGATTTAGGTCCCGACTCATGGAGCAATGTTTAATAGAGTCTTGTTCTTGGGTATGTAGGAGCCCATAATTATGATCTTGAGGCTACTGAACATCTAGGAATTTTTTTCCTTCTTTCATTCTTTGATCGTGCGTTGAGATAACTTGAGATTAACGTTGGAGTATTTCTTTCACAGATGGTTAGGACACACACACTCACCTGCTAGACGTGGTACTACCCGGGGTGGCGGTCAAGTTGGGGTTCATCAAACCAGAAGACAGACTGCTCCTCAACCTGAAGTTGGGAACATGGGTCAACCCCAAGCTGCTATGCCAGATCAAGTGCAAGGGCAGGGGGTTCAGGATGCTCCACCACCAGTGCCAAATCTTTGTCACGACCCAATTTCCCCTCCATTGGTTATCGTGATGGCACCTAGACTTAGGGACTAGGTAAGCCAAACATATACTGAGTAACAATAATAAATAGTGTTTAACAACTTTAGAAATTGAATTCTCTATAAAATATACAATTCCCAAAACCATTAGTACAAGTTATAAGCCTTTCTAGTAGCAATTTACATAATAAATATATCATTATTCCAAAACAAAAGGAAACAATGGAAATAATACAATAAAATGTGACTTCGGAGTCTGCGAACACCCAGCAGGTGTACCTTGAAGTCTCCAGCCACACCAAATGTAAATCTCAAAACCAACTCGATCTGAAGTACCTGGTTTTGCACAAAAAGATATGCAGAAGTGTAGTATGAGTACACAACAGTGGTACCCAGTAAGTATCAAGCCTAACCTCGGTAGAGTAGTGACGAGGCCATGTCAAGACACCTATTGAACATATAAACCTGAGCATGATATGACAAAAAGCTAACAAGATAGGGATATCAAAGTAATACAAATTGCAAGAATAAATCAAATTACAAACAGTAATGACAATAAGGGGAAAACATGAATGATAACGAGAAATAACCAAGTAATTAAACAACAACCTAGATAGGATACAACTAAGTATAAAGGTTCTCAAGTAGGAAAAACAATGCCAACTCAACCAAACAAATTGTTTCTAATACATGATTCCAATAATTCCATTTCTCGTAATCTCATACCATAAACCACAACTTTCAACCCTTTAACACATACGACACCTTGTGCCCACATCTTTCCATCTCACTTTGCACGACGAAGTCCACGTGCCATTCGGTACATAATATCCGTGTCAGTTGCTAATTAAGATGTTCGAGAGATTTCATTTATATATCATAAAGTAAAATTACAATTTTTAGACCAAATAGAAAACAACGGGAAAGATGAGTTTTGTTTTAGAAATCATTTGAGTGAGAAAAATAACATTTTCAAATAAAATTAAACATCGAATAGCTATTGTATTTAATATAGAGTTTATTAAGTTAAAATATAATAACAATTCTTTCACGACCCAAAATCCCTCTGAAGGAGTGGTGGTGGCACCTTGTCTCTAAGACTAGGTAAGCCTAACATTAACAAAAATAACGACAATATTTACTAACTTCGAACAATTCCGAAATAGAAATCTCTAAACAATTTATAATCCCAAAACCGGTTTTACAAGTCATAAGCCTTTCTAGGAGTAGTTGAACAAAATGAATATATCACCGTTCCAGAACAAAAGGAAACAATGGAAATAATTACAATAGAAGGTGACTCCGAGACCTTTGAACGCAACATCAAGTTTACCATGAGTCTCCGCAACAACGATCCGCACAATTACTAACGATCAAATATCTGGATCTGTACAAAAATATATAGAAGTGTAGTATGAGCACACCAGGTGCCCAATAAGTATCAAGACTAACCTTGGTGGAGTAGTGACGAGGAACAGTCAAGACACCTACTGGTCTAATAAGATGAACAAGATATAATAATAAACTAACAAAATAAAGATAACAAAGCAACTCCAATAGCAGGAAGAAATCAAATTACAAACAATAGAGACGATAAGGGAAAAACACAGATGGTACCGAAAAGTAACCAAGTAATTTAACACCAACATAGCTAGGATATAGACAAGTAAAAATGTGCTCAAACAAGGAAAACAATGTTAACTCAACCAATCGCATCATTCCTAATACACATTACCGACCATCCCAATCCTCGAAATCTCATATCATAAATCTCAATTTTCAAACCCTTAGCACACATGGCACCTTGTGCCCACATATTTCCATCTCACTTTGCAAAACAAAATCCACGTACTACCCAAAATATAATGTCTGAAACCAATGCAATTAAGACGCCCAAGGAGTTTCATTTATCTAACATAAAATAAATTTTTAGTTTCTAAACCAATTAGGAAATTAACGAGAAAAGAGGAAGTTGTTTTTTTTGAAATCATTTGTATTAATAAAATACCCTTTTGAAATAAAATACAACATCAAATAAGCTATTTACTTTAATATAGGATTTATTAAATTAAAACTTAATAGAAATTCCTTTTTAAGTAAGATCAAATCTCAAACGGGTTAAGGAAATTTAATTGAGAAATTAATGAAATAAAATATAACAATTATTGGAATATGAATTATTGAAATGTATATATATATATACACACGCTACTTTGTATGACCTTTTAAATTTGAACCCGCTGTGTGTGTGTGTGTATATATATATATATATATATACACACACACAACGGGTTCAAATTTAAAAGGTCATACAAAGTAGCATAATACTAATTTATTTATTTTAAATCATTATATTACTAAGAACTTAGTAGGACGGGAGAAAATGATTCAACGTAGTACTTTGAAAATTAATTCACCAGAGTAATAGTTCCAGGAAAAGAATTCAGAACAACGGCAATTCAATAACTCAATGTCAATAACCCGATCCTCAAAGCTCAGTGGAACCCGAATACAAATTATCAAAGTCTTGTACAAATGAACTAGGGTCTTATCAGTATCCAACTATAACCAATCCCTAAGTGAAATGTAAAACTACCAAATAACTTGCACAGTCATAAAGGAACGCATAAGTATATATATTGATAGGGCGTGCATCCCGATCCCACCAATCCTCCCTTATTCCTCCTTAACAATTACATTAATAGTAAATGATATATATATATATATATATATATATATATATATATATATATGTGTGTGTGTGTGTGTGTGTGTTGCGGCGTTCAACCCGATCCCGCCAATCCTCCCTTATTCTTCCTTAACAATTAGAATAATAGTAATAATATTTAATATGTTGCGGTGCGCACCCCGATCCCACTAAGCATTAGTTTAAATCAACAACAACAACCAATCCACAACTCAATTACAAGAATTTCTACTACCAAGAGTATGAGTACACGACAACAACAGAATCACGTAAAAATACAAGGAATACAACAACCTTTAAAAAAACAAAAAGACATGTAAGACACGTGATAACTACACAGGTAATCACAACAATTTAGATATGTAGCATATATGCATAGAGTCATAGAGGAGAACTGTCACGACCCAAAATCCTAACTTAGGTCGTGATGGCGCCAAAGACGGGGTCAGGCAAGCCAACACTCAATTTACTAAGGATTCTTTCTTATTAGATTAGACATTTCAACATATGCTCAGTTTGTAAAACTTAAAAATATAAAACGAAAAGGATAATTAGCCAGTGGTTTAATCAAAAGCAGTCATGAGCGTGAGCCAATATATATACAACCCGTAATCCATAATAGCTATCATGTGTGTGCCAGGAACTAGTGTCACAAGTCCTATGGGCATACTAACAGAATATACAAAGGATATAATATACAATCCCACTGTCTGAAGGTAATAGACGGGAAATAAGCAAAAGAAACCCCATGGTGCTGCCGGATATTGCCAGGAGAAAGCAGCTCACCGTGAAGTTAGGTCCGTCTATAATCAAAATCAAGCTCCATTCCGACAACCAAATGCACCAGCCTCAGAACCTGTACAATTAAGTACAGAAGCGTAGCATGAATACATAAATATATATGTACCCAGTGAGTATCCCACCTAACCTCGAAGAGGTAGTGACGATAGGTCCACATGACACTTACTAAGGTCCAACAATATAATTTTAACAGAATACGATGAAAACAGTTGGCATGTAAAGGTAGTGAAGCAGCAAATATATATATAAGGCACTGAAATCCAAGGAAGTACTGGAAATGATTAAACAATTACTACTTCACCTTCCCCCAAATATCTTCCAAATCAATGTTCATGAATTTAGTAACAAATAAATCATGCGCATACAGGGTAAAGACAACTGGCCGGAGTCATAAGATAGTCATGTCCGTGCACTGCCGAGGGTCGAACGACCCGAACCATAAGTGCACCTTTCCATAAAGTACTCACGTCTATGCAATGCCAAGGATCGAACGACCTGAACTAAAAGTGCATCTTTTCCATAAAGTAATCCTCTCTATGCACTGCCGAGGATCGAACGGCCCGAACCAAAAGTGCATCTTCAATCCGCCGTGGCATACGACCCATTCCCATAAGAGTGGGGGAAATCACACTCCGCTCACGAAATGTAAATTGCAAAGCGGTCACATGCACACACATTATTCCTTTTTAAATTACTTTTCAGTAAACAATTCCTTACAAATTTTATCAAATTCCATGATCCCAGGGAAATAAGATGCATGTAACATTTAATTTATTAAGCATATAGTTCATATCAAGTAAAACACAAGGCATGATG
>ML326729.1:0-56431 GCA_005239505.1 Nicotiana paniculata | reverse complement strand
CCATTTCGAATAATGTCACTTTAATTGGAAAAACTCCCGTACCCCCTTTGGGGCGTAATAAAAAGGGAGGTGTGACAGGGATGCATCAGTATTATTTGATCCAAGCTCTACGTATTCATATTTGTCCTCTTATTTTGCTCCACATTTGGGGATATCTAGGGATTCTTTGAGTTCCCCTATCTATTTATCTACTCCTGTGGGAGACTCTCTAGTTGTGGACCGCGTATATCGGTCGTGTTTTATTTCTCTTAGTGGTTTTGAGACCAGGGCTGATTTATTATTACTCAGCATGGTAGATTTTGATGTTATCTTGGGCATGGACTGGTTGTCACTCCATTATGCTATTCTTGATTGTCACGCTAAGACCGTGACACTGGCTATGCCAGGCTTGCCGAGATTTGAGTGGAGAGGTACCTTAGAGTATACTCCCCGCAGGGTCATTTCATTTCTTAAGGCTCAGCGGATGGTTGAGAAGGGGTGTGATGCGTACTTGGCCTATGTGAGAGATGTCAGTGTTGATACCCCTCCAGTTGAGTCAGTTCCAGTAGTGAGGCACTTTCCTGATGTATTCCCAGCTGATCTTCCGGGTATGCCGCCCGACAGAGATATTGATTTCGGCATTGATTTATTGCCGGGTACTCATCCCATTTCTATCCCTCCTTACCGTATGGATCCTCCTGAGTTGAAGGAGCAGTTACAGGAGTTGCTTAATAAGGGTTTCATCAGACCCAGTGTATCACCTTGGGGTGCTCCAGTATTGTTTGTGAAGAAAAATGATGGTTCTATGCGTATGTGTATTGATTATCGGCAGTTGAACAAGGTCACCGTGAAGAACATGTATCCTTTGCCTTGCAGTGATGATTTATTCGACCAGCTAAAGGATTCCAGGGTATTCTCCAAGATTGACTTGCGTTCTGTCTATCATCAGTTGAAGATTCGAGAGCCGGATATCCCGAAGACTGCCTTCAGGACCAGATACGGCCACTATGAGTTTCTTGTTATGTCATTTGGGCTGACCAATGCCCCAACAAATTTTATGCATTTGATGCACAGTTTGTTCCGGCCTTATCTTGATTCTTTAGTCATTGTGTTTATTGACGACATTCTGGTTTATTCCCGATCACGGGAATATCATGAGCATCACTTGAGGACTGTGCTTCAGACTTTGAGGGAGAAGAGATTGTATGCTAAATTCTCTAAATGTTAGTTCTGGCTTGACTCAGTGGCATTCTTAGATCACATAGTGTCTTGGGATGGGATCAAGGTAGATCCGAAGAAGTTGGAGGTGGTGCAGAGTTGGCCTAGACCATCATCAGCTACGGAGATCCGCAGTTTCCTTGGGTTGGCTGGGTACTATCGCCGTTTTGTGGAGGGTTTTTCATCCATTGCAGCAGCAATGACCAGGTTGACTCAAAAGGTTGCTTCGTTCAGGTGGACTGAGGAGTGTGAGCAGAGCTTTCAGAAGCTCAAGACAACCCTGACTTCAACTCTAGTATTGGTATTGCCTTCGGGTTCAGGGTCCTATACCGTCTATTGTGATGCTTTGAGGATTGGCTTCGGGGCGGTGTTGATGCAGGACGGTAGGGTGATTGCCTACGTGTCCAGACAATTGAAGGTACATGAGAAGAACTATCCAGTTCATGATCTCGAGTTGGCAGCGATTGTTCACGCCCTAAAGATATGGCGTCATTATTTATACGGTGTTCCCTATGAGATTTTCACTGATCACCGGAGTTTGCAGCACATATTTAAGCAGAAGGACCTCAATTTGCGCTAGAGGAGATAGTTGGAGTTTCTAAAGGACTATGACATCAATATATTATACCACCCGGGGAAGGCCAATGTGGTGGCCGACGCCTTGAGTCGCCGGGCAGAGAGTTTGGGGTGTTTGGCTTATCTTACGGCAGTTGAGAGGCCCTTAGCCTTAGATATTCAGTCCTTAGCCAGTCAGTTCATGAGGTTGAATCTTTCGGAGCCTTGCCGGGTTTTAGCTTGTGTGGTAGCTCGGTCTTCTCTTTATGACCGCATTCGAGAGCGCCAGTATGATGATCCCCACCTTCTGGTTTTTCAGGAAAGGGTTCGGTGAGGTGACGCCAGGGATGTGACTATAGGAGATGATGATGTGATGGGGATGCCAGGTCGGATCTGTGTGCCCAATGTGGATGGGCTTCGGGAGCTGATTCTTGAGGAGGCCCATAGTTCGTGGTATTCCATTCATCCGGGTACCACGAAGATGTAACAGGATCTGAGACAACACTATTGGTGGAGAAGGATGAAGAAGGATATAGTGGTGTTTATGGCCAAGTGTCTCAACTATCAGCAAGTCAAATATGAGCATCAGAGACCAGGATGGTTACTTCAGCAGATTGAGCTTCCAGAGTGGAAGTGGGAGCGGATCACCATGAACTTCGTGGTTGGACTTCCTCGGACTTTGAAGAAGTTCGATGCTATTTGAGTGATTGTGGATCGGCTGAATAAGTCAACCCATTTCATTTCGGTGTTGACTATATACTCCTCCGAGAGGTTGGCAGAGATTTATATCAGGGAGATTGTTCGCCTCCACGGTATTCCAGTATCTATCATTTCAGACAGAGGTACACAGTTCACTTCACGGTTCTGGAGAGCCGTTCAGCAAGAGCTAGGCACCAGGGTAGAGTTTAGTACAGCCTTTCACCCTCACACGGGCGGGCAGTCTGAGCGCACGATTCAGATTCTTGAGGATATGCTACGTGCCTGTGTGATGGATTTCGGAGGGTCATGGGACTGATACTTGCCACTTGCATAGTTTCCTTATAATAATAGCTACCAGTCCAGCATTCAGATGGCGCCGTATGAGTCTTTGTATGGTAGACGGTGCCGGTCCCTAGTGGGATGGTTTGAGCCGGGAAAGGCCCGATTGTTGGGTACAGATTTGGTCCAGGACGCCCTGGACAAGGTGAAGGTGATTCAGGAGAGACTTCGCGCAGCTCAGTCTAGGCAGAAGAGTTTATGGCTGGTGATCGAGTTTTGCTTCGGGTGTCGCCTATGAAGGGCGTCATGAGGTTTGGGAAGAAGGTTAAGCTGAGTCCGAGATTTATTGGCCCTTTTGAGGTGTTGTGATGTGTTGGGGAGGTTTCTTATGAGCTAGACCTGCCTCCCAACCTAGAAGGAGTTCATCCGGTATTCCACGTCTCCATGCTCCGAAAGTATCACGATGACCCGACTCATGTTTTGGATTTTAGTTCAGTCTAGTTGGACAAGAATTATCATATGTTGAGGAGCCAGTAGCTATATTGGATAGACATGTCAGAAAGATCAGGTCAAAGGATATCACGTCAGTAAAAGTTTAGTGGAGGAGTCATCCAGTCGAGGAGGTGACTTGGGAGACCGAGAAGGATATACGCAGTCAGTACCTTCATCTTTTCACAGCTTCAGGTATGTCTCTATACTCGTTCGAGGACGAACGAATTTCTTAAGAGGGAGAAAATGTAACGACCCGGTAGGTCGTTTTGAGATTTAGCTCCCCGATCCCCAAATAACTGTTTTCCCCATGTCTATTTCTGCTTTTGGGACTTGTTGGAATGTTGAGTGGTGAAACTCGGAGAGTTTTTGGACACATAGTCCTTATATGTGAGTTTAAGCTTTATAAATCGGACAGTAGTTGGAGCTGCGGGAAGACGGGTCCGGAATGGGATTCTGTCGACTCCGTCAGCTCCGTTGGGAGATTTCAAATTTAGGAGCATGTCCGGAATGTGCTGTCGAGGTCTGTAGTAGATTTAGGCTTGAATTGGTGAAAGTTAGAATTTCGGCAATTTCGGCCGATAGGTGGAATTTTGATATCGGGCTCAAAATGGAATTCTGAGAGTGGCTATAGGTCCGTTGTATCATTTGTGACTTGTGTGTAAAATTTGGGGTCATTCAGACTAGTTTTGAGGTATTTCAACATTAGTTGTAGAGTTTGGAAATTTCATAAGTTCTTAGGCTTGAATCCATGTATAATTGGTGTTATGTGATGTGTTTTGGAGGCTCAACTAAGTTTGGGTAATGTATTAGGACTGGGTTCCCGGGGGCCTCAGGGATGTTTCAGATGCTCAACGCGTGATTTTAGAACTTGGAAGAACAGCTGAACCATTGCTGGTTCTGGTGTCTCGCACCTGCGATGGACTTCCCGCAGGTGCGGACGAGGGGCTCGCAGGTGCGGTCTTGGCCAAGTCAACCAGTCCTCGCAGGTGCGGTTGGGTTTCCGCAGGTTCGGTGCCGCAGATGCGGCCAATTGACCGCAGGCGCGGCCCCAGGACTTTTAGTGGGTTTTCGCACCTGCGATGAGTTTTTCGCAGGTGCGGTCCAAGGGGTGCAGGTGCGGAAATCGCTGGGCAGTTATATCAGATTCGAGGGCTTGAATTTCATAACTTCTAAAATCATTTGGAGCTCGGGTGTAGGCGATTTGGAGTGAGTTTTGAGGAAAACCTTCATAGGTAACAATTCCAAACCCTATTACCTTTGTATATCATTAATCTATGGCCATTTCTTCCATGCAATTAAGGGATTTAGGTGAAAAATCATGCAAATAGAAAGAAATTTCCCTAATTAGAAAATCCGAGAATTTAATAGGATTTTGTCGTCGGTTTTCGATGATTCTTGTTTGAGTGAGTTCGTGAGTGAATAGGTGTCCTAAATTTATAACTCTCACTCGTTTCCGAGACGTGGGCCCGGGGGACTTTTTGGGCGACTTTCCCAAAATTCACGTATTAGCCTCGAACTTATTAGCTTTTTTGATTCCTTAAAGTGATATTTACATTATGCAATCAAATTGAATAGATTTGGGCCCTTCAGAGTCGGATACTTGTGGCAAGAGTGTGGTTTCGAGTTGAGTAGCGCACTCGAGGTAAGTGGCTTGTCTAACTCTATGTTGGGACTTCCCCTAGGCTATTTTAATGTTGTTTTATGTTGATTGGGTGCCGTGTGCATGTGGTGACGAGTACGTACACGGGCCATTCTTGAAAAAACTCCATTTTCCTCATGACTCAAATAATTTCACTCCTATTTCACTGATTCATGTATCGACTATGTAGTTTAGATTAGGAGATAGCATGCCTACCTGTTTCACTTGAAATTTTCCTAGTAATTACTATATGTACCATGTTTAGGTAGTTTTATCCATATTTTTGCCTGTGACTTTTCCTGAACTGTTTTAAATAAAAATTGTATCTTTAGTTGTACTGCATTGCATATTTAAATTGGGACTACGGACGAGATTCGGGGAGCTTTCCCGTTGTACTGCATTGCATGATTTTTACTGTGATATTTGTAGTGCTGAGCGAAGGGGTCCTTGTTGTTATTTCATTATAGCTCATTGTTTCTACCTATTTCCCTCAGTTTACTATATCTCTCTGTTCAGATTTTAAACTGTTTTTACTATAAAAATCCAGTAGAGCCTTAACCTGACCTCATCACTACTTGACTGGGGTTAGGCTTGGCACTTACTGCGTACCAATTTGTGGTGTACTAATTCCCTTTCCTGCACATGTTTTTCGTGTGCAGATCCAGGTACCAGCGCTCAGTTTTGTGGTTTGGGGTTTGAGCAGCAACTTTTAGGAGTCCGAAAGGTAATTCTGCCGCGTCAGCAGAGTCCTTCGAGTCACCTTCCACTCCAGATTTAGATAGATTTCTTCTTTTTTTTTTCATGTAAATTCCCTCTCGTTGTAGTAGAGCTATTTTGAGACAGAGCTTGTGACTAAAGTGATATTCCGTATTTTGGGAAAAGTTGTATTTTTGTATGCGCCCAGTGGCGATGTTTCATTTTAGACTCATCTATTTCGTCTTTATTTCTATTGCTTTTATTTAATATGTGTTTCTGCAGTTAGGCTTACCTAGTCGTAGAGACTACGTGCTGTCACGATACCTTCGGAGGGGAAATTGGGTCGTGACAGAGATATCTATTACCCCGTTCGCGAATTGATCATGCAACACGGTCATATATAAATAATAGAGTTACCCTGCTCGAGAATTATACATGCAACTCAGGTACTCATAAGTATAGATATTCACACAATAAATTCACATTTTATCCGGAAAACAATTACTCAAGGAAGTGATGGAATTCTCTTTTAATGGACATGAAGATGGTATTTAACTCCTTTCTGGAAATTCATTTGCCAAGTTCGATAAGGTTCAAATATTATAAATTTATCAGTAAGGTTAAAAGTACGGCAAATAAAACATGCGTTATCAGGAAAATAATTATCCCAGGAAAAATCAATTCTCTTTCTAGATGATTAAGGAAAATAAACTTCAACCTTCTTAGGTATTCAGTTACTAATTCGATAATATCAACAGTCTAATTTCATTAGCAAAATTACAAGTACAACGAGTAAAGCATACTAGTGGGTCCTAGCCTACCCAGACACAAGCATAATAGTAGCTACGCACGGACTTACGTCACCTCGTGCGTACGTAGCCCCCCACAAATAGTAGCACTTATTCAGTTAGTTCACCTATGGAGACAATTCCCCTTCAAGAGGTTATAAAGGAGACTTACGTCGCTCCGAAGATTCATAACCGGCCTACAAGCCCTTCCGACGACTCAAATTGATGCACAACGCCCCAAAACTATTCAAATAACAGGAAAACCAATAAAAATATACTCTAATACTTATAACAATTCAAATAATATATTCCCAACTCCGCTCAAAAATTTGACCAAATTGCCCTTGAAGCTAAACTACGTATTTAACTTGAAATGAATTAGAACAATTTACCTTGTGATGCCTGAAGAAAATCTCCCCTTGAATCTCTCCACAATCACCCATACCAAATAAAAATAGGAGAACATTGGCCAAATTTCCCATTTTTAAAACACTGCACTGCCTCCAGTCCTTCCACACCTGCGGTGACTATGCCCGCACCTGCACGCCCGTAGGTGCGCCCAAACTCTTGCACCTGCGGCTTCCTCCTTCCCCAGCCGGCTCCACACCTGCTCTCTCTCATCCGCATCTACGCTGTCTTAGGTGCGGAAATAACCTCGCACCTGCGGCCCCCTAGCCAAGCCACCCCTTTTTCGCTTCTGCGACACCATAGCCGCACCTTAGGCCAAAACCTCGCAGGTTCGGTCACACCAGATGTCAACAGCCTCAACTTTCTCTCAACTTCAAATTTGATCTGTTAACCACCTGGAATCCACCCGAGGCCCCCAGGTCCCCGTTCAATTACACCACCTGCTCCAAAACATAATGCTGACCTTCCCAACGCCTCAAATCACATCAAGCAACATCGAAACAACGGATCGCATCACAATTCAATCTTTATGAACTTTGAAAAACTTCTACATTCGATGTCGAAACCTATCAAATCATATTCGATTGACCCCAAATTTTGCACAAGAGTCACATTCAACATTACGGACCTGCT
The DNA here is from genome assembly GCA_005239505.1 of Nicotiana paniculata. NCBI lineage: Eukaryota > Viridiplantae > Streptophyta > Magnoliopsida > Solanales > Solanaceae > Nicotiana > Nicotiana paniculata. The sequence continues at coordinate 49,045 of ML326729.1, read as the reverse complement.
CCAACTTTCGGAATCGCATTCCGACCCCGATATCAAAATTTCCACTTCTGGTCTGATTTCTCAAAAACCTTCAAATTTCTATCTTTAGCCAAATGACTTCAAAATAACCTACGGACTTCCGAATTCACTTCCAATCGCGCTCCCAACTCCAGAATCACCAGACGGAGCTACTCCCAGACACGAAATCCTAAAAGGACATCAATATCACTGAAATTCACTTCAACCCAGACTTATGAAGTTTCTTCTAAAATGCTGACTTGTACAATATGCGCCGAAGCGCTTCCGGGTCGTCCAAAACCGGTTCCGAACATGCACCCAAGTCCGAAATCATCATACGAACTTACTGGAACCTTCAAATTTTGATTATGAGGTTGTTTACTCAAAATTCCTGTCTTAGTCAATTCTTCCAACTTAAGGCTTCCGAAATGAGAATTTTCTTTCCAAATTGACTTTAAATTCCCGAAATTCAACTCCGACCATGCCTACGAGTCATAATAATTTAAACGAAGCTGCTCATGGCCTCAAACTGTTAAAATACGCGTTAGATCTCAAAACGACCGGTCAGGTCGTTACATTCTCTCTCATTTAAACATACGTTCGTCCTCGAACATGCCATGAACTGCTTTGGAATTGCCCAAATTCATTGTTTAACACTTCGTGCACCTACCTATGCTGCCACCACTTAGTTGAGCTTATTAGGTCGATCAAATATGATGATATCCTCCTTTATCCATACAATAAGCTCAGAACCCAGTTCACCCGAAAGTCTATGTCAGGCCTGTTTCCAATATATGAACACCGCATCAACTACCACATGATGTACCAGAACATGACTGCATACCTTTGCTGAATTAGCACCATGCACCACATAATTCATCACCTAACCACAATGACATTCCTTGAAACTTAATAGCCAAAATTCCACGAATCTGATGCTCCCAATGCGCCTCAGGACACATATATATATATATATATATATATATATAAGTTCTGCTATAACTATTACGATACCACTGATGTTTAACTTAAATTGTATATATTTTTATGTGTATCGCCTCATATTTTACTTTTGTTTCGTGAGTTTTAGATGTTAAATGTGATGATTTATATTAATTTGAAGTTTTTTTATGTTTAGGAATGATTTGGGATCAATTGGGGGCGAAGCGTGCGAAATTAGAGCCCAAATGGACGAAACCGAAAAAATTGCGAATTTGGGTGCCACAGGTTGGCGCTGGAGGCAGAACCTAAATATGGGGCAGCGCCTTGGTGGGCGCCCGGCGCTAGCCAGGGCGCCGGTGACGTGATTTTTTCCTATTTTGCTCGGGACACGGTTATTTTGGCCCTAAACCTACCCAACACGTATAAAAGCAAGTCTAAGCTTATTTTTGAGAGGTTGGAAGCCACTTTGGAGGAGATATACACCCAAAATTTCTAGGGAGCAAAGGATTCTCAGTTTTCTTCATCTTTTTTCTAGTATTTACAATTAATTCAACAACTATGCAATTGTTTGATTTTATCATGAGTGGCTAAATACCCATTGTTTTGGGGTTGTGGTTTAGCCATGAATATTGTTATTCGACATTAACTTAACCTTGATTATATTTCACTCATATATATGGTTGTTTCTTCAATTCTGTGTTTAATTGCTTAATTGTCTGGCCGTCAGTTAGGTTCTATATACTATCTATGTTATGCTTGGGAAATCCGTATATAGATTAGAGAAGAATTGAAGAGAGCGCGATCTTAACCCTTCAAGGGAGAGGATTTTTGGTTAGGATAGGAAAATACCTAGTCACCGTGCTTAATTAAATATCATAATCTTAGTGCGTGCTAATAGATTAATTTCATAGGAATATAAGCGTTAATCTATTGAGAATAAGCAAGTAGTGCTTTGGGAGAAGGCTATGAGAGCATTTATCGATTAATTAGCAACCATGAGTGAATTATATGAAAGGGAGAGTTAATTAGAGTGCAATACGAGTGGTGAATTGATCACAACCCTGGAATATTTGTCTCTATTGAATACACAACAATCAACTTGTTGCTTCATAATTAGTTATTTCGTAGAATCGTAGTATAAAATAGTTACATTTCTGGATTTTTACGTTGGCTTGATTTGATAACAATTATAGTGATTTAGTAAGTAGTTTACACAAGTCTTTGTGGTTTCGACATTCGATTTATCATTATATTCCTTGTACGACCACATATACTTGTGTGTGCGTTTGGGACCAACAAGTTTTTGGCGCCGTTGCCGGGGACTTGAAGATAGACTACTTTCTAGTTTTTGCTTTACTTATTTATTTTGTCCAGTCTAACGTTACTTGATTGTTACTCTAATCTTAGGAACAAGTTTATTGAATGCGTAGGGTCAGAAGGCAGGACAGACTTGACGACTTTGACCCCGAACCTGAGAGAACATTTCATAGGAGGTTGAGGGAAGCAAGGGATACATACAATATTCAGGACCTCATTCAAAGTCCTGTGAACATGGCAGAAGACCAACACATGGCTATTCAGGAGGTAGCAATGCCCAGTATTGCTAATGTTACCTCCAGCATCGTGAAGCCTAGAATTACTGGACACTTTGAGCTGAAACAGAGCATGATCCAGTTACTTTACGCAAACGGGCATTTTATAGGTTTTCCACACGAGGATCCTCAACAACACATCTGAACTTTTCTGGAGATTAGTGATACTTATATCAATAATGGGGTCACGCCAGATTATGTGAGGCTCACGCTTTTCCCATTCTCTCTGTTGGGAGAAGCAAAGCGATGGCTAAAGGAAGAACTAGCTAATTCCATTACAACATGGAGTGATTTAGCGAGAAAGTTTCTGGCAAGGTTCTTCCCTTCAGGCAAGACTGCAAAGATCAGAAGTGAGATAGTCTCCTTTAAATAGAAAGCAGGCGAATCTTTATATTCAACATGGGAAAGGTTCAAGGGGCTACTCAGAGGCTGTACTCATCACAATCAGACAAACGAGGTGTTAGTTCACACTTTCATTGAGGGGATCCATCATCAAACAAAAATTGTGGTAGATGGAGCAGCTGGAGGTCAAGTATTAGATAAGAATTATGATGAAATATTTGCATTATTGAATAAATTCTCCAAAAGTAATCCATACTGGCAAGGTGAGATGGCAAGGTATGTGGTTAAAAAGTCACTAGGGGTTCTTGAATTAGCTGTTGTATCAACATTGTCAGCTCAGATCTCTACATTGACTAACCAAGTCAATCAGATGACCCTGATCATTAACAAGAAACAGTCTCAACCACTGCAATAGGCCCAGCCATTGCAACCAGTGCAACATATTCAGGTATTTTGTGAAGTCTGTGGAGAGGGTCACATGAGCAATCTATGCCCAACAAATCTAGAGTCTGTATATTTTGCGGGTAATGTAAATCGAGGCCAAACAAATCAGTATGGGGACACTTACAATCCCAACTGGAGGAACCACCCAAATTTCTCTTGGGGTGGAAATCAAGGCAATCAGAATCAATATCGGCCTCAAGCACCTCAACAACAATACAGACCACCTCAGGCTGAACAATAAACTAGCCTTGAAGAGATTATGAAGATAATGGTGAACGACTAACTTGCTTTCTATCAAAAAATAATGGCTGATCACCAGGCCCAAGCAGCAACAATGAGAAACTTGGAACGTCAAATGGGGCAACTTGCCCGTTCTCAAAATACCAGACCAACAGGAGCTCTTCCTAGTGATACTGAGCCTAATCCTAAGGCTCAAGTTAATGCAATTACCTTGAGAAATGGAAGAGTACTAGAAGAAGTTCCAAATAAAAAGAAGAATACAGCTCATCCTGAAGGAGAATTAGTTCCCAAGCCAGTTGAGGGGAATGAAAAGATATTAAAGGGCCCGAGCTAGTAATTGAAACAAGGCCACCACCTCCGTTTCCACAAAGACTGCAGAGGCAAAAAGATGATGCTAAGTACAAGAGATTCCTATATATGTTGAGCCAAGTGAGTGTGAATTTGCCTTCGGTGGAAATTTTGCAAGAAGTGCCTAAGTATGCAAGGTATCTCAGAGATATTGTGGCAAACAAACGAAGACATGCAGAGTTCGAAACAGTTGCACTTACTGAAGAGTGCAGTGCCAGGGTTCAGAGTAAACTTCCTCCTAAGTTGAAGGATCCTGGGAGTTTCACAATTCCTTTGTCTCTTGGAAAATAAGAAGTTGGTAGAGCCCTGTGTGATTTAGGGGCTAGTATAAATTTGATGCCATCTTCTTTTTTCAAGAAACTCAGATTGGGGGTTCTTAGACCTACCACAATCACTTTACAGTTAGCAGATAGGTCACTAATTATGCCGGAAGGAATTATTGAGGATGTGCTAGTTCGAGTTGGAAAGTTTATTCTCCCTGTTGACATTATTGTTCTTGATTACGAGGCAGATGAGGAAGTGCCCATTATTTTGGGGCGACCATTCTTAGCTACTGGAGGAGCAATTACTGATGTGAGGACAGGGAAGTTAAAAATGAGAGTTGTCGATGAGGAGGTCACTTTTAATGTGTACAAGGCACTTAAACTCCCAAAGCATTATGAGGACCTGTGCATGATTACTATGGTCGACGTGAAGGGGATAAAGCAGAGTCCTTATGTGAATGGAAGTAATCTAGAGGAGGTGGTGTTGCAAGCTGAGGATGTAAAGATAATTGAGAAAAGAGCCAGAGATGAAAAAGGAGACCCGTTAAGAGCGTGCAAAAAGGCTAGGCTTCATGGGAGATAGAAGAAGAGAAAGCACCCAGCCTTAGCAGAGTAGCAGAGTCGTGCCACGACTATAAGTAAGGCGCTTGTTGGGAGGCAACCCATCCTTATATCTTTTATTTTTTATTTTTTTTAAGTGACAAGTTTTGTGTTGTTTTTATTTTGCAGAGTAGGGGAAGTCTGAGTACCCAAAGTTGAAGCTGAGGGGCATGTTTGAGCTTAAGTGCGGGGTCATCCCGACTCTAAAGATTGAGAATCATGTCCGAGCTAGGTCCGAGAGGGTCTTAGGGAGTATTTCTCACCCTTGTTTTAATGTTTTCTTTGTGATCATGCATCGAGGACTATGAATAACATAAGTGTGGGGTGGGGAAACTACTCTCTTAAGTGAAGAGCAATTGTATAAAATTATTTTTTTAGTTAACAAACGAAAAGAAAAATAAAAAAATAGAAAAAGCTCGAAGTTTTCCCAACGGTGGATCTGTTGGACAATTTTCTTGAGGGATAAAGTCCGATCTAAAAACACCAAAAAGATTTTTATTTTTCTCTTAAGATAGGTATCCCTTGGCTTTTCTTTGGGCAACGATTCTTTTCCAAGGGTGTAGCTCGAACCGGGCATTTAAAAGATTATTTTTTAGATTAGTTAGGAAGAAACTGAGTAACTTAGAAATACCCATTGACATGTTTGGTGTCGGAATATTAGGTTATGACATACATTCCGCTTTCCCTTGTATTTGGTTTGACATGTGATGCCTGAGTAAAAATAAATAGCCTATTTTGTGACGCCTCAGCTCAGTTGCTTGACTTGTATGATACATAGTGTAATATTGCTTAATTCTGTCAATTTCGTGTGCTTGCTTGACTTGAGAGTTGAATAAAACTGTTGTGATTGAGTCATGTGCAATGTGTGAGTGAGGTTTAGTGATTTTTTATGCTATCCTGTGTAGTCTAGAACTTGCCCCGGGTGTTAATCAAAGCGAAATTGTAGGTTATGCTAGTCTAGGAGATGACGTAGGCATTTTCTTGCTTGATCATGGACGTGCTTGTCACATGAAAATTAAAAAATTTCCATTGCTAGCCCCTTTGAGCCTTTTGACCTTTCCACATTACAAGCCGTACCCCTATTTTGTTCTTAAATTGAGATTTTTGCACCTTTACCTCCTAAGGCACTTAGTCGCTAAAAGAAGTAAGGTGAGATGTTGGGGAGTAGCTTTTGAGTGGATCCATGGAAGGGCCCGTTGGTGCACTAAAATTGTATTCAAAAGTCACTAGCCATTGAATCTTCATGTATGGAGTGTGTGTAGGAAAGAAAGAGATAAAAATGATAGTAAAAGTATGTACAAAAAGATACACACCTCCAATTGTTATTAATTTGTGCTAGTGAAAATATAGAAGTGCTTAATTGAAAAAGGGCTATGTTGAATATGAATTATGGAAAGAGAATTTGTTGAGAAGAATATGTGTTGATTTGTGAAGGTAGTGTATTAAAATGCTTAGGAGGGTTAGTCACTATTCCTAAATATATCCTACCCGTCCCTTAGCCTACATTACAACCTTAAAAGTCCTAATTGATCCTAGATTTGGCTAACTTAAATTAGTAGAGATCTACACTAAGGGCAAACTTATGGTACAACCGCAGGATGCATATGATTTTTTTGTAAGAGTGAGTGAAATTTTATTCAATTGTGTAATGTCCTTAAATTATATTCAAAAAGCATATTTGAATGTGGGGACTAGTCTATATACACTCTTTGATTGTGGTGAGGGCACATGATCTCATGAACGATTGGTAATATTGTAAACTTTCTTGTTGGGTAGGTGCGTGAATTGAGAGGGCTTAGTGGTTGCAAGCTGACTCTTGAAGTTGGGTGGTTGCAATTAGGTTGTTGGTATGGTTGATAAAATTGTTATACTTGGGCATGTTTAAATAAGGGGAAGAATGTGAAATTTTGTATGTTCATACTTGATTGCCGGTATCGATCATAGTCAAGGGGTAAGGTGTGTGATTGAAAAGTAAAATACTCCTTGATAATGAACTGTGTACATGTTGAAGGGTAGTAGATTGTCCCATTGCTCGAGGACGATCAAGAGTCTAAGTGTGGGGTGTTGATGTTCAGCTTAAAGTGTATATATTTCTATGTGTATCGCCTCATATTTTACTTTTGTTTCATGAGTTTTAGATGTTAAATGTGATGATTTATATTAATTTGAAGTGTTTTTATGTTTAGGAATGATTCGGGATCAATTGGGGGCGAAATGTGCGAAATTAGAGCCAAAACGAACGAAACCGGGAAAATTGCGAATTTGGGTGCCACAGGTAGAGCCCAACACCACCTGTGGCGTTGGAGGCAGAACCTAAATATGGGGAAGCGCCCTGGTGGGCGCCCGACGCTAGCTAGGGCGCCGGTGACGTGATTTTTTCCTATTTCTCCCGGGACAATTATTTCGGTCCTAAACCTACCCAACACATATAAAAGCAAGTCTAAGCTTATTTTTGAGGGGTTGGATGCCACTTTGGAGGAGATATACACACGAAATTTCTAGGGAGCGAAGGATTCTCAGTTTTCTTCATCTTTTTCTAGTATTTACAATTAATTCAACAACTATGCAATTGTTTGATTTTAGCATGAGTGGCTAAACACCCATTATTCAGGGGTTGTGGTTTAACCATGAATATTTTTATTCGACATCAACTTAACCTTGATTATAGTTCACTCAATATATGGTTGTTTCTTCAATTCTGTGTTTAATTGCTTAATTGTCTGGCCAACAGTTAGGTTCTATATACTATCTATGTTATGCTTGGGAAAGCCGTATATAGATTAGAGACGAATTGAAGAGAGTGCGATCTTAACCCTTCAAGGGAGCATATTTGTGGCTAGGATAGGAATATACCTAGTCACCTTGCTTAATTAAATATCATAATCTTAGTGCGTCTAATAGATTAATTTAATAGGAATATAGGAGTTAATCTATTGAGAATAGACGAGTAGTGCTTTGGGAGAAGGCTATGAGAGCATTTATCGATTAATTAGCAACCATGAGTGAATTATATGAAAGAGAGAGTTAATTAGAGTGCAATACGAGTGGTGAACTGATCACAACCATGGAATATTTGTCTCTATTGAATACACAACAATCAACTTGTTACTTGATAATTAGTTATTTCATAGAATCTTAGTATAAAATAGTTACATTCCTAGATTTTTACTTTGGCTTGATTTGATAACACTTATAATGATTTAGTAAGTAGTTTACACAAGTCTCTACGGGTTCGACATTCCATTTATCATTATATTACTTGTACGACCACGTATACTTGTGTGTGCGTTTGGGACCAACAACCACCACAACGGAGGAGATGTGTAGAAATTCACAACTAACTGCAGAGTTAACCAAGCATTGAATCCCTCCTCTTGACTAGAATCATCACCTCATTACTAACCATATAATGGTATTTGTCCTTTAATATACTTCACATAATCTTATCGCATTGATCCCTGATCCAATAATCTCGTCTCACTCAATATGAATTGTTCAGGCCATAAGTAACCCCCGGATTCTGCCAAAATCTCAAATGATGCCACAATGTGCCAATAGGCCACAACTCGAACACGATACACAATGAAATGAATCAGGAAAGGACCACTCAACTCACACATCTAATACAAACTTTCCTTAGAAAATAGGAAGTAAAACACAAGAAAAATTAAATATAGGGAACCTTACTCAACATCACACAGTTGCGGCGTGCAACCCGATCCAAATAACATACCCGTGGTGGCATGCCACCCGATCCACACATAAAATTTACATAAGGAGATACACACCGAGCTAAATTTCTCATTACCACAAAATATCGAATATCGGTCACAAGCACGCTAAGTGCACAATACCATTCCGGGGAGACTGATAGAGTCATACGCTACAAAACTCAAACACAACTGAGGTGCGATATATAATCTGAATCTCAAGAGCTATCCTGCTCACATAACATCATCACTACGCGGGAACTCAACACATAGGGAATTATCAAGTCGTTTCCCAACTCACACGACACAACAAAATATTACATGAGATGAACGAAGACAAAACAACATCTGATGTTCTAATACCTTTCCATGAAAAGCGCTATACCGAAATGAACACGCCTGACCCATATGGAGCCTATAATCATATTTAAATCCATCCACAAACATCGAGTCTGCACATCCATACCATCGACCATACTAACGATGTGAAACAATTCAAGAACCCATAACCAGGATGCAAAACCTCTTTCACCAAACACCGATCTCCGGTGATACTGAAGACAACACCAGCTTACTTAAAACATTTAAACCCCTTTTTCTTGCTCATCCGAGCTCATGACATCCTTGTCAACACCGAACTAAAACCTCGATCCTTACTTCCAGTTACATACTGCTTACCGCACCTAATATGCCAATATGAGATAGCGCAAGAATTCCATCATAACTCCTGAACCACTAATAGGGTGAACACTTTATCATATAGAACCTTTTACCTACCTCAATTCAAGAGAACCACCACAACACACGAGTGAATTCCTATAATCACAATACATGCAAATCCTTAAGTAGTAGTTTATTCCACCATAATCCTTCAGGGATCCGCCCACCCATGACAGGCCATAATGATTGAATGCTTCCATATAAAATCTATCACGGCGACCGACAAGCCTCGCACATACCGTCACAAATCACATGCATAACTTAATCACGCGGAAGGAAATGATCACTACCGTACATGTGCCATTTCAACCATGGCTAACCAATCTATTTTCTTCCAATTTATCCTTTACTTGACTTAGAAGTAACGATAGCCTCATCCAAAAACATTGTGAACCCAAGTCCACTATCCTTTCGAGTGACTTTATAACACGAGACCACGCTGTCTCAAATCCCGCGGGTCATCTCATACCCTCCAATTCTGCATCACAAGCCGAAGATAACATGGAACACTCTGAGCCTCCTATCACGGTCTACTGCAAAAAGCCAAATTCTTAACCATGTTGCGGGCTTGAAACCCTTGAACACCGCATTCTTAAACTTTTGAATTCATTGGAACCATTGTTGAGAGTCACCCACTCTGGCTTGGTCTCGAATATAATCAACTCTACGGCTTCACTGGCACCTGAACACCCATCTTGATAAATCACCCGACTGAATCCCTTCCCTTGTAAATTACCTCTGTACTAAGCATAAATCCTGAATCTTTCCAAAGCCTAAGCCTGATCCAATAGGGCCAACTTTTGCACACATTTATCAAATCCCATGCGCAATTACCATTTTACTCCTTTTCCCTTAGCTGTAATAACTTGCAAATACAACGATAATCTGCAACCCCATGAGAAGATAATCCTGCAACCCAATTGCAGGCGGTGGGACTCTCCCACTTAGCCTGAAGCTACTCCTTGCACCACTCTGGACCCCACCGAAATTCTTTCTTCATTGCTAACATGATCTTGCTCAACCAACCCGTCAAATCCGTCTAAATTCTCCTGTTAGCATTCCATGAATACTCAAATTCTCTAGCATCATTCACATATTCGGCCTTCTACTGAATAACCACTAGAATTCCTTGCAGAAACTTGCCAACCACACGACTGCTAACCTGCTCACAGGAGATAACCCACCTGTGGAAATTACATGCCGACATCCTCCCACGTTGCTGCACGGGGAACAATTGCTACGACCTCAATATTCAATCCTAAGCCCGTCTCCATTCACCAACTTCACCAGTCCGTTCACTCCTTATGGACATCAACTAAATGCGCGACAATATCTTCCAATTCACCGCTATATTGCATCCTTCTTCAAGTCAGACAACCCCCTTCTCCGTTGCATCCAACCTTCCGCCGTAATAACCAACCTTTCAATTTAAGCCCGTGGACCCAATCACCGTCCACTAAAATCCTCAAATCACTCCAAAATTCTCCTCAAGATGAGCATCTATCTTACCACAGAACTCATATGCTACGCTGCCCCTCTCCAATTTAGTTAACTCACTCCTTTAAGCAACTACCTGACATCCGTTTCTTACACCTGGCCTTTTAGAAATTTATCCACCCCCTGTCACTTCTCACATGTCCTCCTTCATCGTATGCTTCCCAATTGTTGCCTCAATTCAATATCATTCTCTGTGGCTCTTAAACCAGTAGATCACCACAACTTTAAACCTTTCCGAAGATCATCTTTCTCGAATCGCCTACATTAAAAATACCTATTCAGTCCTGAACAACAGCACATCACGATCTCTGACAACCGCTTCTTAAATATTACTTCACAACACTCTGACCCAATGCAACCGAAGAAGCCATAGCACCAGCGAACTTAACACCTTCTATTCTATCAAAGACAACGATACCACATCACAGATGAAAGTTCCACCTTAATTGAAAACACCAAGTCTTATTAATTTATCAACCCAAACTTGAACATTTATAGTTCAATTGCTTTTCTTCCGCTGGAAATCACCTACTGAAACCTCGGAATCACGCTCTGGGAATACCTCCTCTCAAGTCATTCACTGCCCCGACCTGTGGGCAAGCATCCCACCATCACATCAACACCGTGCGATAGTCAATCATAAACATCATAACCACCTGAGCATAGCCTCAAAGATCTCCGAAATACAATTACTGAGCTGAAACAACGTAATATCCTTCCGCAGGGCAATGACAGTAGCCTCAACCAACTACGCATGAAAAAAAAAAATCACGTACCATATCTGTTGTACCATTACCATTCCTCAAATTCCCGATTTATAGCAAGCACTTCGAGACGCGTAAGATGGAATAGGAAGAAACATAGGCATAAGCCTTAAAGGGAATCAGACCACATGATGAGGAAATCAAGAAGGGAAGTACTCCTAACAACCCTATAGCCTCTCGAAGGTAAGTACAGAAGTCTCCGTACCGATCCGCAAGACTCTACTAGACTTGCTCATGACTCATGAGACCTAAGGGAACCGAGTGATCTGATACCACGTTGTCACGACCCAAAATCCATTAAGGTCGTGATGGCGCCGGACACCAATGTCGGGCAAGCCAACACAAAATAGTTAAATAAAATTCCTATTTTAGCGTTTGAAATCTTTATTACCTTTCATTTCATTACATAATAAGTGAATAAAAATCCGTTAAGTAAGTAACGATGGTTTAACAATCCATTTAAATAAAATACATCCCAAACTCATCCCAGAACCCGGTTTCACAGGTGCATGAGCAAATATCTAAGAATTATACATGTACTACAATACTCGTCCGAAATACAAACTGGACAAGGAATTTAAAATAAAATACAATACATCTGAGAGAGACTCTGCCGCTGCAGGTCATCTCCGGATGGTACAGCTCGTCTAAGTCTCCAAGTCAGCCACATCACTCGTCAAGCAGAGCCACTAACTATGAATGTACCTGTGCAGTAAAATGCACAGAAAGTGTAGCATGAGTGCGAAAACTACGTGTACTCGGTAAGTATCCCGCCTAACCTCGAAGAGGTAGTGACGAGAGGTCGAATATTGACACCTGCTAGAGGGAAGTTTGATAAAATCAAGGGTGACACTAAGCATGGATATCACAGGAAATTTAACAAGTAGTGACAGGAAATAGCAACTTCTTTCACATTTAATATTCTTAAATCCTCGTCATTTTAGTTGACAATTTAAAATTCCTAAGCTAGTAATCAGGTAAAATCACCGAAAATGTGCAGCAAATATCATGCGCAAGCAATGCTGAGAGTGGAACGGCGCGAACCAACGATAATAAAATGTGCACTGCCGAAGGGTCGAACGACTCGAACCATAGATGTATCTATTACCCCGCTTGCGAATCGATCATGCGACGCGGTCATATATAAATAATAGAGTTACCCTGCTCGCGAATCATACATGCGACTCAGTTACTCATACATACAGATATTCACACAATAAATTCACATTTTATCAGGAAAACAGCTACTCAAGGAAGTGATAAAATTCTCTTTTAATGGACACGAAGATGGTATTTAACTCATTTCTGGAAATTCATTTGCCAAGTTCGATAAGGTTTAAATATTATAAATTTATCAGTAAGGTTACAAGTACGACAAATAAAACATACATTATCAGGAAAATAATTATCCCAGGAAAAATCAATTCTCTTTCTAGATGATTAAGGAAAATAAACTTCAACCTTCTTAGGTATTCAGTTACTAATTCGATAATATCAACAATCTAATTTCATTAGCAAAATTACAAGTACAACAAGTAAATCATGCTTGTGGGTCCTAGCCTACCAAGACACAAGCATAATAGTAGCTACGCACGAACTCCCGTCACCTCGTGCGCACGTAGCCCCCCCACAAATAGTAGCACTTATTCAATTAGTTCACCTATGGGGACAATTCCCCCTCACAAGGTTAGAAAGGAGACTTACCTCGCTCCGAAGATTCATAATCGGCCTCCAAGCCCTTCCGACGACTCAAATTGATGCACAACGTCCCAAAACTATCCAAATAACGGGCAAACCAATGAAAATATACTCTAATACTTATAACAATTCAAATTATATAAATTTCCAACTTCACTCGAAAAGTTGATCAAATTGCCCTTGGGCCCACGTGCCCGGATTTCGAAATTTCTCGAAGATAAACCCTACCCATAGCCTTACTAACTCAAATATATAATTTACTCTAATTTTCATGCTCAAATTCGTGGGAAAAATCCAAAAATTCAAATTCTAGGTTTTCTTCCAAATCCCATAATTTTCCTCAAATTCCCACACTTAAATCCGTATCTAAACCACGTATTTAACTTGAAATGAATTGGAACAACTTACCTTGTGATTCTTGAAGAAAATCTCCCCTTGAAACTCTCCACAATCGCCCACACCAAATGAAAATAGGAGAAGAATGGCCAAATTTCCCGTTTTTAAAACACTGCACTGTCTCCAGTCCTTCCGCAGTTGCGGTGACTACGCTCGCACCTGCGCTCCCGCAGGTGCGCCCACACTCTCGCACCCGCGGCTTCCTCCTTCCCTATCCGGCTCCGCAACCGCGCACCCGCGCTCTCTCGTCCGCATTTGCGCCTTTCGCATGTGCGGAAATAACCTCGCACCTGCGGCCCCCAGCCAAGCCACCCTTTTTCCGCTTCTGCGACACCATAGCCGCACCTGTGGCCAAAACCTCGCAGGTGCGGTCACACCAGATGACAACAACCTCAGCTTTCTCTCAACTCCAAATTTGATCTGTTAACCACACGGAATCCTCCCGAGGCCCCCGGGACCCCATCCAATTACACCAACCTGCTCCAATACATAATGCGGACCTGCCCGAGGCCTCAAATCACGTCAAATAACATCAAAACAATGGAACGCATCACAATTCAATCTTTATGAACTTTGAAATTTCCAACTTCTACATTTGATGCTGAAAGCTTTCAAATCACGACTGATTGACCCCAAATTTTGCACACAAGTCACATTCAGCATTACAGACCTGATCCAACTTTCGGAATCACATTTAGACCCTGATATCAAAATTTTCACTTCCTGTCGGATTTCTCAAAAACCTTCAAATTTCTATCTTTAGCCAAATGACTTCAAAATAACCTACGGATCTCCAAATTCACTTCCGATCGCGCTCCCAACTCTAGAATCACCATACGGAGCTATTCCCAGACTCAGAATCTTAAACAGACATCAATATCACTGAAATGCACTTCAACCCAGACTTATGAAGTTTTTTCTAAAATGCTGACTTCTACAATATGAGCCGAAACGCTCCCGGGTCGTCCAAAACCCGTTCCGAACATACGCGCAAGTCCAAAATCATCATACGAACCTGCTGGAACCTTCAAATCCTGATTCTGAGGTTGGTTACTCAAAATTCCAATCTTAGTCAATTCTTCCAACTTAAGGCTTCCGAAATGAGAATTTTCTTTCCAAATTGACTCCGAACTTCCCGAAATTCAACTCCGACCACGCCTACGAGTCATAATACCTGAAATGAAGCTGCTCATGGCCTCAAACCGACAAACGACGCGTTAAATATCAAAATGACCGGTCGGGTCATTACAAATGATCATTTTTACATTGATTCCTTACCAGTAAAGATATAACTTATCGAGATCTTGTTATCTCATTATTTTTCAAGTAATTAAGACTTTTCTGACAAAGTATTATGAAGTGTTATGCTATGGGATCCTTGGGATCACTCGCTTTCTTATTATGACCATCTTGATCATATGCTTCTCTTATTTTTTTTAAGGATTTATAGTTTTATAACCAATTTCTCTACATGTCACGACCCAAAATTCAACTAGTCGTGATGACACCTAACCCAAAATGCTAGGTAGGCCAATTAATAACTATCAAATTCTAATAAAATTTAATAAGACAATTAAATAAAAGAAAATATCTGCATCTTATACATTTCCCCAAGGACGGTAGTACAAATCATGAGCGTCTAAGATTTAAAATTTACAAAGCTAGTATGAAATAAAGTACATAATCTGTTTGAAATATACATGAACAAATCTTTCATATCTAGAGCTATCATGCACAAGAGGAAACTATAACCGGAACGCAAGTACATCTTCAAATCCAGCTCCCGCCGAACACAGCAACATCAATATCCAACATCTGCACGCAAGGTGTAGAAGTGTAGTATGAGTACAACCGACCCCCTGTACTCAATAAGTAACAAATCTAACCTTAGGTAGAAAATAGTGAAGAGCTGGAACAGAGGTCGAAGTCCAAGACCAATAGCCCATAAAAGTTCATAGCAACATAATAATAATGGTATAAGATTCTCAAGTCGTTCGCAGTTCCAGAAAAATAGGCATGCTTTTCAAGTATATAAGTGAAAATCTAATTCTTTTACCAAAATCACCAAAATATGAGTAGGTTTGTAAAACTGTGATTTTTTTCAAAACTTTTCAAAAATAATTAAGATGTTTTATTTTTCAGATAGCACGAGGAAAGTACATCTATATACCTACCCTTCACTATGCAAGTGAAATCATGAATGTCATCAAAACCAGGTAGCAGAAAGAAATGCATCTCTATGCATGTATCTCAAATACGCATGTCAAATGCAATGTATCCCAGTGATGAACTCATGTACTCAATCTCAATGCCTCACACTTTCCACTCAACATGTTCAGTCACTCAGTACTGTATATAGCCAATCAAGCCCAGGCAAGTATATGTATATATATATATATATGTATATATATATGTGTGTGTGTGTATATATATATATATATATATATATATATATATATCAATTGATAGTCAATCACTCAGTACTGTATAAGGCCATCCCAGGCCAGGGGAATATCCATCCCAAATATATATATCAACTGACAGTCAGTCACACAGTACTGTATAAGGAAAATCCAGCCCAGGGGAAGATCCATCCCCAAATATAAATGATTCGGGCAAGATCCATCACCCCAATATAAATCAACTGCGCTCACTGGGGGTGTATATAGACTCCGGAAGGGATCCTTCAGTCCAAGCGCTATAATAAGCCAGATCCAGGCATAAATCAATAAAACATGTTGCGGCGTACAACCCGACCCTATAAATATTACTCACAAACAGGCCCTCGACATCACTAAGTCATCAAACTTTCTAGTCTCTCAGGCTCACAATGCCATGAAACTAGCCCAAAAATGATGACATAATGTATCAATAAATAGCAAGAGAGACTGGGATATGATATGCAATGAATAAATATGACTGAGTATGAAACTTCAATTTAAGCATGTAATTCAAGAGCAAAAATGACTTCAATGTATACCCAATAATACCAACATATGCCTAAACATGATTTCTAGCATGAATTACAACTCAGGTATGCTAACTCAGAGAGTACGGTGAAGATATCCATAGAATATAGCTACACAGTTCTATGGAATCGACTAAATCACAATTCACACAGTGCACGTCCACACGCCCGTCACATAGCATGCGCGTCACCTCAACGTCAATAACATAACACGCAATGCGGGGTTTCATACCCTCACCACCAAGTTTAGAAGTGTTACTTACCTTGAACAAGCCAAATACAATGTCAGGCAAGCCAAACGATGCTCCAAAAATACCATCCCGCGCATAACGATCTCCGAATGGCTCGAAACTAGCCAAAATCAACTCAAATACATCAAATTAAGTATAAGGAAACAATTCCAATTGATAGAGGTCGAATCTTAACTCAAAAGCCCAAAATCAACAAAAATAAAACTCGGGACTACACCTCGGAACCCGACAAAACTCATCAAATCCGACAACCCATTCAATTACGAGTCCAACCATACTACTTTCACCCAAATTCGACTCCCAATTGATGTTCAAAACTCAAAAACTCACTCCATGAAACTTTAAGCTAAAACCCCCAATTTTCTCTCTAAAATCCATAATCCAATTACCAAAAATGAAGATAAAATCATGAAATATAATCACAAGTGATTCAAGAATGCTTACCCCAAGTCAAATGGTGAAAATTGCTTCAAGAATCGTCTCAATCTGAGGTCTATAACTCCAAATATGAATAAAACGACCAAACCCTCGATTTAAAAGCTTCTGCCCAGCCATTTCCGCTTTTGCGGACACATGAGCGCTTCTGCGACACAAGCTCCGCTTCTGCGGACTCCACTAGCCACCTGACTCCTCGCACTTGCGGATCCCAATCCACTTCTGTGCAACCGCAGATCGAAGCTAAACACGATCCTTGCCCATGTTTCACCTTGATTCTGCGAAGAAGACTTCACATCTACGACGTCGCTTCTGCGACCAATTATCTGCAGATGCAGTCACACTAGAACCACTAGCCTTAGCCAAATGCAACATCCGCCGCAATGGTCTGAACCTTGTCCGAAACTCATCCAAGCCACTCGATACCCCGTCCGAATATACCAAAAAGTCCTATAACATAAAACGGACTTACTCGTGGCCTCAAATCACATATAACAACATCGAAATGCCAAATCACACCTCAAATCGAACTTAATGAACTCTTGAACTTTCAACTTCCAAAACTCGCACCGACACATACCAAATCAACTCGGAATGAACTCAAAAGACATAATGAAGCTATTCAATTTCCCGGAACCAAAATACAATCCGATATGATCAAAGTCAACTCCCGGTCAAACTTATGAACTTTTTAGTCTTTCGCCAATTAGCGTCGAATCCTTCTAGAAATATCCAAATGCAAATCCGGGCATACACCCAAGTCTGAAATCACCATCCGGACCTAATGGAGCCATCAATACTTCATTCCGGGGTCAAATTTACAAAAGCCAAACTTGGTCAACTCTTCCAACTTAAAACTTCAACAATGAAATTCATTCTTCCAAATAACTTTCGAATAACCTGAAAACCAAAACTGATGATCTACACAAGTCATAAGACATCATACGGAGCTACTCATGCCCTCAAACAACTGATCGAAGTGCAAATGCTCAAAACGACCGATCAGGTCATTACATCATCCCCTACTCAAAACGACCGCCGTGTAACCTTACCATGCACATATCCGGGGGTGATCCCATGTCACCCTATTCCATATGGGCATGAAAACACAACATACTGAAGATCATTACTTCACCTTAGCCCGTAAACAACAGAATCCAAATTTCCAACATCCGAAATTTCCTATAAGACTCGAACCTCGCATCTACACATTGTATAAGTCTGAACAAGATATATCAAGCCATAACCATAACCCAATATGTAATCACATAATATACTGCATAACTCAATGCTCATAGCAATAATTTCCGACCACAATAACTACTGTACCAGTAATAACCCTTATATCAAACAAAACCTCGTTCTAAAACCTTCGTACACTACCAATGATGAAAGAAGCACGCAAAATCTCATAACCACTTACCAAATCAAGAAGTCATGGAGCTCCCTTTCCTTTGACAAGAACTATAGCTAGATTCTAAGTCGATCAGTGACATTAGCCTCCTAAAATATACCTCGAAAAAATCCGATAGCACCCATTCTAGGTCCAATGACCTTATCTCATCAAACACAAACACTCTAGTGATTTGACACATCAATACAACCTAAAACCACAGCCTGTGCAATCCGTGCACCAATACGCAACAATTCAATGTACTCAATCATGGAAAATGACTCAAACGAGAGAACTATCCCACAAGTTCAACAAGTACCACCAGAATCGCAAGGCTATAAACCCATGTTACATAGTAGAACCAAGACACACGAATCTAACCCAAAGGATCATATCCCAGCTTAACTTTGCTGCAATGTGTGACCCCGTCCAAACACTGGTCCACATGAAATACCTCAAGCCACAATGCTCAAAATAAATAACCACGCGCAATTCGACATCAAGTACCCAAGGTGCACGACCATAATCATAGAGAAGAAAATAACACAATACCACAGTTCGAAAATAAGATAACCAACGTGCAGTCCATCATTCGACACCCTAATACCCATCTCACTAAAATTCTACCATAAGGCCCAAATAGAATCGCACCAAGCATATAACTAACGAATCACAATCCCCTCGTGGCATAGAAGGGTAACTCATAGAACATATTATAACACAAA
Source organism: Nicotiana paniculata (assembly GCA_005239505.1). Classification (NCBI taxonomy): domain Eukaryota; kingdom Viridiplantae; phylum Streptophyta; class Magnoliopsida; order Solanales; family Solanaceae; genus Nicotiana; species Nicotiana paniculata. Next base: position 29,720 of record ML326729.1, on the reverse strand, counting down.
TAAGCTCATATATAACTGAATGACACATCCCTCCACAATAGCAGTACATAGTCAACTAATCCAACCCGGTGCAGAATACACATCCTTAATGGGTCTACTAATGGACCCCAAATCACTCTGGTCACCCACAAATAGATACATAACCCTCAGAAAGTCCAAGACGACTGGACCATAACACATACTATCGTTTGGCTAGCTTTGGTCACATCTTCACATTCCACAACCATGAAACAATTTGTTTCTGAGAACTCCTGGTCTCCAAGTCCATAGAACACATGAATCACCACATCTGATCCCAATTCCACATCCCGAATGTCTAACACATCTCTCACATATAATTATCCCACAAGGAGTACTTCTATAATTCTTTTGTGCCACATGGAAAAATCTGAATATCAGCCGTCGATCAGCCAGGCGAGTACCACGGCACCAATGAAGCATCCAAAGTCAGAACAGTGCACCTTCTTAAATGTACGCTCTCCGCAGGCAATACCAAGTAGTAATATCATTTATCTAGTCATCTGAAACCACCCATGTTGTTTAAGAATTCATGCCCTTCCTTTCAAAACTCACTTGTGATTATATTTCATGATTTTATCTTCGTTTTTGGTAATTGGATTATGGATTTTAAAGAGAAAATTAGGGTTTTGGCCTAAAGTTTCATAGAGTGAGCTTTTGAGTTTTGAACACCGATTCGGAGTCGAATTTGGATGAAACTAGTATGGTTAGACTCACAGTTGAATGGGTTGTCGAATTTTGTAAGTTTTGTCGGGTTTCGAGGTACATGCCCAGGTTTGATTTTTGGTTGATTTTGGGATTTTGAGTGAAGATTCGACCTCTATTAATCGAAATTGTTTCCTTAGACTTTATTGTATGTATTTGAGTTGCTTTTGGATAGTTTCAATCCGTTCGAAGATCGGTATGCGTGGGATGGCATTTTTAGAGTATCGCTTGGCTTGCCCGACATTGGATTTGGCTTGTTGAAGGTAAGTAACACTTTTAAACTTGGTGCTGAGGGTATGAAACCCATCATTGCGTGTTATGAGATTGATGTTGAGGTGACGCGCATGCTAGGTGACAGGCGTGCATCGTGTGACTCGTGATGTAGTCAATTATGGAATTGTGTAGCTATCTTCTCTGGATATCTTCACTGTACTCTATGAGTTAGAATACCTGAGATGTAATTCATGCTAGAAATCATTTTAGGCATATGTTGGTATTATTGGGACCCACTGAGCTCATTTTTGCTCTTGAATTACATGTTTAAATTGATGTGTCATACTCAGTCATATTTATTCATTGTATATCATATCTCAGTCTCTCTTGCTATTTATTGATACATCATATCATCATTTTTGGGCTAGTTTCATGACATTGTGAGCCCGAGAGACTAGTGAGTTTGATGACTGAGTGAGGCCCTGTTTGTGAGTGATATTTATGGGATCAGGTTGCACGCCATAACATATTTTATTGATTTATGCATGGATCTGGCTATTATAACGCTTGTGCTGAAGGAGCCCCTACAGAGTCGGTACACACCCCAGTGAGCGCAGTTGATTTTTATGGAGGGATGAATCTTCCCTGGGCATGGATCTTGTCTGAATCATTTATATTTGGGGATGGATCTTCCCCTGGGCTAGATTGGCTTTATATAGTACTGAGTGCCTGACTGTCAGTTGATATATATATATATTTGGGGTGGATCTTCCCCTGGGCTGGATTGGCCTTATACAGTATTGAGTGACAGACTCTCAATTGATATATATATATATATATATATATATATATATATATATATGGGATGGATCTTCCCTGGGCTGGATTGGCCATATACAGTGTTAAGTAACTAAACATGTCGAGTGATTGAGAATGATGAGTGGAAAGTGTGAGGCAGTGAGATTGAGTACTCACCTTTGTTCCAGCTCGTCACTAATTTCAACCTAAGGTTAGGTTTGTTACTTATTGAGTACATGGGGTCGGTTGTACTCATACGACACTTCTACACCTTGCATGCAGATGTTGGATGTTGATGTTGTTGTGTTCGACGGGAGCTGGATTTGAGGATGTACATGTGTTCCGGTTATAGCTGCTTCTTATGCATGGTAGTCTAGACTTATGAAAGGTCTGTTCATATATGTTTCAAACAGATGATGTACTTTATTTCACACTATCTTTGTACATTCTTAGACGCTTATGATTTATACTACCAGTCCTTGGAAAAATGTATAAGATGCAAATATTTTATTTTACTTAATTGTCTTATTAATTTCATTAGAATTGGATAGTTGTTAATTGGCTTACCTAGCCGGTTGGTTTAGGTGTCATCACTACTAGTTGGATTTTGGGTCGTGACAAGTTGGTATCAGAGCTCTAGGTTTATAGGTTCTACAAGTCATGATCAAGTGTCTACTAGAGTCTTGCAGATCGGTATGATGACGTCCATACCTATCTTCGAGAGGCTACAAGGTATTTAGGATAAACTTCCCATATTTCTTTCCTTATCGTGCAGTATTGATTCAGCTGGAAGCGTAACACTTTGAATTCCTTCCTCGCATTCGTATGCGCATGGGAGCACTCGGTATTAGCTGTGCATCTACGACTTGTGATTCCATTGATGGGGTGAGAGATGCTATTTTGTGTGTTGATGATGGGCCAGTTTGGAGGACTTGAGGCCGAGTTTAGACTGTAGCTCGAGCACGGGGATTTTGGTTGTGTGAGCAGGTGCTTTTGGACTTATATGTCCGGTAGTGTCCCTATGCGTGGTATTTGTGGCTCGATGAGTGATTGAATGGCTATATGATGAGTATGATATGACTGCGGGATGGGTTCAGATGGTTCGAAGGTGTTGAGAAGAGTCTGCTTGATATGTAAAAGGACCAATGGGTTTTTGATTTATGTCTTGATGTGACGCATAGTCTCGAGTCATGAGTGTATTGAAGGATCTTTCATATTGCTTAATTGTGGAATGAATTAGATTCTCATGTGCTTGTTGATGGGTTCAGACTCAAGAACATTAAGTGATTGCATAGTAGTTGTGGCTGTGAAAGGGTATATAGAGATGTCATTTAAGGCTAAGTAGGTGGGTTATAATATGCGAGGTAATCAACAGATGTGTGATTTTTATGATGTTGTGTGGAGGCTTTCTTATCTACCAGTGGGTTATATTTGTGCAATTGAGTTTGGATCGGTTGTAATAGTTGACCTGATCGTCACGAGGATGAATGCGAGATTTTAGATGATTTGAGGTATTAGACGGTTTGTGTTACATGAGCTTATGAAGGATTTAGTTGAATCTCACTACGGTATTATAGAAGTAATGGGGTATGGTAAATGTAAGTTATCAGATGTTTTATTACATGGCTTTGAGCCAAGTGGGGGAGGCTTCTATCGATGAGTTCACTGCACGGTTATGTGTTGTGTTGATTTTGGTTTGAGGCATACTTGTGAATCAGATATGACTTGCAGAGGTAGAGATCGAGGATGACTCGAGTAAAGGAATTTCTGGATACGAGTTATATTACACTTTACGGGTATATGGATATCATGAAATGAGTTGATTTGTTATTCGTGACGGATGTAGTGTGCACGGTGTATGAAGTTGCTCGGTTGCGTTAAGGCAGGGTTACTTCTTTAGGTGTGGTTGTGCTAATGGGGCACATGTCATTCAACCCATTTGAGCGGTGCAATTGAGATTTGATCAGAGTGGATGACTCTCGAGAAGATTCTCATGGATTCAACATTTATATGTGGCAATTGAGAATTTTGCGAATTTGTATATGGCTAGAATCTGAGATTTAAGTTGAACGGTGTCTAGACTTGTGGAATTTTTATATAATTATGGATTCTACATTTCAGCATCAAGAGGGTGAAGGGAACGGTGTTGGATTCACAGAAGGTCTCTTCAGAGTGGGTGTTTCGATTGTGGTACTTTTGGGGTGCTTGAGAGGGAATACAACGGCTTATGGGCCTTAGGGCGGCGTGGTTTTATGCTAGGCTCTCTTTTGATGAGCTTTGGGTGAGGATCGTAGTGTTCTAACAAGGAGAAGTGTCAGTTTGAGGACGAATACGGAAGGAACTCAAAGTCAATAATACTTACCCCAAGTCACATGGTAAAAATTGCTTCAAGAATCGTCTTAATCCGAGGTCTATAGCTCCAAATATGAATAAAATGACCAAGCCCTCGATTTAAAAGCTTCTGCCCAGTCATTTCCGCTTTTGTAGACACATGAGCTACTTTTGTAATACGAGCTCCTCTTCTGCGGACTTCACTAGCTAGCCGATCCCTTGCACATGCGGATCCTCATCCGCTTATGCAAAACTGCAGGTGCAAAGACAAACACGCTTCTGCGCTCAATCTCGCTTCTGCACCCAAGACCATCGCTTCTGCGGGGCTGCAGATGCGCCCTAGTTTCCGCTTCTGTGATGTAATGACCCGGTCGGTTGTTTTGAGAGTTAGCGCCCTTATCCCCTATAACTGCTTTCCCCACTTTTATATCTTCTTATGGGACTTGTCAAAATGATTAGTTGCGAAATTCGGAGATTTTTTGGACACATAGTCCCTACATATGAGTTTAAGCTTTAGAAATCAGACCACAGTTGGAACTGTGGGAAGACGGGTTCGGAATGGGATTTCGTTGACTTTTTTAGCTCCGTTGGGTGATTTTGGAGTTAGGAGCGTGTCTGGAATGTGTTTTTGTGGTCTGTAGTGGATTTAGGCTTGAATTGGCGAAAGTTAGAATTTCGGCGATTTTGGCCGATAGGTGAAATTTTGATATCGGGCTCGGAATGGAATTATGAGAGTGGATATAGGTCGGTAGTGTCATTTATGACCTGTGTGTAAAATTTTAGGCCATTGGGACTAGTTGACGTGTTTCGGCATCGGTTGTAGATTTTGGAAAATTCATAAGTTCTTAGGCTTGAATCCATGCATAATTGGTGATTTTGATGTTATGTGATGTGTTTTGAAGGCTCGACTAAGTTTGGATAAGGTATTAGGACTGGTTGGTAAGTTTGGTTGAGGTCCTAGGGGCCTCAGAGATGTTTCAGATGCTTAACGGGATGGGTTTTGAACTTAAAACCAGCTGAAGCATTGATGGTGCTAGTGTTTGGCACCTGTGGAAGGGGAGCCGCATGTGCGGACACGAAGGTGCGAAGGGGGCCATCGCAGATGCGGAATTGGCCTGGGTAAGCCAGGCTCGCAGGTGCGGCAAGAGTTCCGCAGATGCGAAGCCGCAGATGCGTCCCAGTGACCGCAGGTGCGATTCCAGCCCACTTAAGGATTTTTCGCACCTGCGATGTATGTTCCGCAGGTGCGGTCCAAGGGGGCGCAGGTGCAGGATCGCCGGGCAGTTTATACCAAAATCTAAGGGTTTGAAATTCATATTTTCTAAAACGATTTGGAGCTCGGGATTAGGCGATTTTGAGTGGGTTTTGAAGAGAAGAATCATAGGTAACGATTCCTAACCTTATTCCACTTGTGTATCATTAATATATAGAAACTTCTTCAATATAATCAATGAATTTGGGTGAAAATCATGAAAATGGGAGGAAGGTTCCCTCAATAGAAATCTGAGAATTTAATGAGATTTTGACGTCAGTTTTCGATGATTCTTGTTCGAGTGAGTTCGTGAGTGAATGTGTGGTCTAAATTTGTAGCTTTCACTCGATTCCGAGACGTGGTCCCGGGGGACGTTTTGGGAAATTTCCTAATTTCGCGTATTAGCCTTGAACTAATTAGCTAGATCGATTTCTTACAATGATATTTACATTATGCAATTGAATTGAATAGATTTGGGCCATTAGGAGTCGGGTACTCGTGGCAAGAGCGTGGTTTTGAGTTGAGTAGAGCAGTCGAGGTAAGTGGCTTGCCTAACTCTGTGTTGGGGACATCCCCTTAGGTTGTTTTGATACTATTTGTTGTATGGGCGTCATGTACATGAGGTGACGAGTACGTGCACGGGCCATTGTTGCTAAAATTCTATGTTTCCTTCCATGCCATAAATCATTTCACTCTTATTTCACTATTGAATGTGCTAATTGTGTAGTTTAGATTCGGAAGGAGCATGTCTACCTGTTTTACCTGAAATTCCTATTTGATACTATGTGCACCATGTTTAGTTAGTCCTATCCTATGTTTTGCCTGTGACTTTTCTCCTGAACTTTTTAAATAAACCTTATTCGGCATTCATTCGCATTTTATATTTAAATTGGGAGTACAGACGTATTCTGGGAGCTTTCTCCCTGTACTGCATATTTAAATTGGGACTACGGACGTACTCCGGGAGATTTCTCCGATGTACTACATATTTAAATTGGGACTACAGACGTATTCGGAGAGCTTTCCCCCTGTACTGCATAATCATTTGGAACTACGGGACGGTATCTGGGGAGATTCCACTTTGTGATATATATTATGTTGAGCCGAGGATTTTCTTACTGTAAACTTATATTATTTTTCTTAAACTATTTACTGTAGACATTACCTATCTTTTGTACTGTTTTAAACTGACTTATTTAGAAATCCAGTAGAGCCTTAACCTGACCTCGTCACTACTTGACCGGGGTTAGGCTGGCACTTACTGGGTACCAAATGTGGTGTACTCATGCCCTTTCATGCACATGTTTTCGTGTGCAGATCCAGGTACGAGCTATAAACCTCGTGGTTAGTCGCTGCTGCTGATTTCGGGAGATTGCAAGGTATTTCTGCCGCGTCCGCAGAATCCTCCGAGTCTCCTTCCATTCTACCTTGTAGAGACGTTTTTATGTACTTTTCCAGTTTTTGTTAGAAGCTTGTGGCTGTTTGTGATATTCCGGGTTTTGGGAAGTTATATTTTGTACGTTCCAAGTGGTGATGTTTCATTAGTAGATTTACTTTATTCCGTCTTTATTTTATTATTTCTATTTAATATCTTTTCTGCAATTAGGCTTACCTGGTCGTAGAGACTGTCATGATGACTTTTGTAGGGTAAATGGGGTCGTGACATGAGATCTTCCTTGCCCAGGTCTCACCTCACTTGTGGGATGGAGACCCTGCATTTGCAACGTCTCTTCTGAGACCAATTGTCCGCAGATGCATCCACACCAGAACCACCAACCTTAGCCAAATGCAACATGCGACAAAATAGTCCAAACCTTGTCCCAAACTCATCCGAGCCACTCGGGACCCCATCCGAATATATAAACAAGTCCTATTACCTAAGACGGACTTACTCGAGGCCTTAAATCACACATAATAACATCGAAAATCCGAATCGCACCTCAAATCGAACTTAATGAACTCTTGAACTTTCAACTTCCAAAAATCGCGCCAAAACATATCAAATCAACTCGGAATGAACTCAAATTTTTCACACAAGTCCAATTACATAACGAATCTATTCAAAGTCCCGGAACCAAAATCCAAATCCGATATCATCAAAGTCAACTCCCGATCAAACTTATGAACTTTCGAAACCTTCAAATTTCCAACTTTCGCCAATTAGCGCCGAATCCTTCTAGAAATATCCAAATGCAAATCCGGGAATATTCCCAAGCCCAAAATCTCATCCAGACCTAACAGAGCCCTCAAAACTTCATTTCGGGATCAAATTCACAAAATTCAAACTTGGTCAACTCTTCCAACTAAAAGCTTCAATAATGAAATTCATTCTTCCAAATGAATTCCGAAAAACTTAAAAACCAAAACCGACAATCCACACAAGTCATAATACATCATACAAAGCTACTCACGCCTTCAAATTACCGAATGAAGTGCAAATTCTTAAAACGACTGGCGGGTCTCTACACTACCATACTTCAAGCGTACTGTAGATTATGTCCTTTAGGGACTTTAATTTTATTTGTAGAATTTGCAACTGATATTTAGTTTTGAGTTAGAAATGTATCTAACAATTAATCTGCAATATTTTGAAAATGAATTATCTCATGAACTTTAAGTACATGTTTCTTTGTAAGAGGATTAGTTATACTCATGATAATTCATTCCATGTATGATATTTTTAACTACTTATTTTCTCCCACCTTAATTGTAACGACCCAATCAGTCATTTTGGAAATTAGTACTCCGTTCGGTGGCTTAAAGTCTCTAGTATCTTTGTATTGTGTATTATGGCTCGCATGTGTGGCCAAATTCATTTTTTGGATTATTCAGGGTTGATTTGGAAGAATGATTCTTATTTTAGAAGCTTAAGTTTCAAGAGTTGACCGGAGTTTGGCTTTTGTGAAGACGACTCCGGAATGGTTTTTTGATGATTCCACTAGCTTCGTATAGTTATTTTGGACTTGGGCATATGCCGGATTTTTTTTTTGGAGGTTCGTAGGTTGATTCGTTGCATTTTGGCGAAAGTTAGAAAGTTGAAGGTTTGGAAGGTCGAGTGGTTTGACCGGTAGTTGACTTTGTAGATATCTAGTTCAAATTGCTATTCCGGGAGTTGGAATAGCTCCATTGTATCATTTGGGACTTTCATGCAAAATTTGACGTCATTTCGGGTTGATTTGATATGATTCGACATGAGTTGTAGAAGTTGAAAATTCATAGTTCATTAAGCTTGAATTGAGGTGCGGTTCGTGGTTTTGATGTTATGTTTCGGTATTTAAGGCCTCGTCATGTTACATTTTGGGACTTGTTGGTATGATTTGACAGGGTCCCCAGGGGCTTGGGCGTGTTTTGGATCATTAATTGAGAGACTAGTTAAGTTAAGAAATTTAGAGTTTGACCATGGTCAATATCAGGTCAATACAACCACTTTTAAGTGTTTTGAATGAGCGAGCAGGTCTGTAAAGTGTTTTATGATTGAAATGCAAATATGGTTTGTGTCCGGGAGGTTCTGAATGAGTTTTGGGGTGGTTTCGGATCATTTTGGTGAAGTTTGGGATTGCTGGTGCTGGTACTTCGCAATTGCGAACTTTTTGTTGCAATTGCGAACTACTGCAACTGCGAACTTTTGGTCTTAATTGAGAACCTTGGTCGCAATTGCGAACATGTGGTCGTTATTTCGAACATCCGCAATTGGGAACATCGCAAATGCGAGCATCCGTAATTGTGAACTTTTGGTCGCAAATGCGACATCTACAACTAGGATAAGAGTTGGAATTTCGTGATTTCAGCTTATTGTTTCATATTTTGAACCCTAGACTCGGTAGGAATCGATTTGGAGAGGGTAATTTCATCTACAATCATTGGGTAAGTGATTTTGATCATTTTTCAACCATTTTACATGATTATATATGTGATTGAACATCTAAATTATGAGAATCAAAGGGGAATTTTGAGAAACTTTCTCTATGTTTTGAAAAATAAAGATTTGGGATTTAGGAGTCAAATTGGACTCGGATTTTGAAACAAAATACATATATTGACTCATGGGATTATGGGTAGTCGGAATCTACCTTTGGACCGGGGTATTGACCGGGCAAACTCAGGGTTGACTTTTGTTGACTTTTAAGAAATTGTGTAAAGATCATAACTTTATTTATTGGAATTGATTTCTCTTGTATTATTTGATGTTATTAAGTCGATTCTAGTTAGATTTTAGCCGAGCGGACGTGAATTGTAAAGGAAAAGATATTTTAGAGTATTGATTGAGGGCTTTTAAGGTAAGTATCTTATCTAACGTTGTGTGGGGAAACTACCCCGCAGGAATTGAGTTGTTTTCACTATTTGAATTGCATGAAAGACATATACACGAGGTGACGACTGTGTAAATGGCTTATTTGTGTAAATTCGACTGTTTTAGACTCTTAGGTTTCTTATGCACATTAAAATGAAGTTACCTTATCTTGTTATATCCTCCATTTTAAAATTTACCATTACATCTCTTATTTGAAGTTGATTGGTTCATGTTCTGTCTTGACCCAAATCCGTAATAGGTCGAGACTGTACCTAAATCCGTCGTTAGGCAAGCCCACAAGTCTAACTATAATTTATTTACCCCTCTTTAACAAAGTAATACAGAAGTTTTCCTTTTTGGAGAACATTTTAAACTAGATTTCATGCAACGGTGACAAGGTATTTTTGAACAAAATGCCAACATAATAAGTACATACTCTGCGATGATAGAAATGACGAGTACATCAGTGCATAAATGCTACAAATTCCCAAAATCCGGCGTCACAATACATGAGCAAATCTAAGGAATATACAAAACTACTAAGACTACTATCCTAAAGTAGTAGACATGAATGATAAATAAGGTACAAGGAGAGTCCGGTGCTGCGGATCGAGGCAAGGCAAGAAGCTCACCACTAAGTCTCCTTAGGTGATCGGATACGCGCCCACGTGACCACTGGTAAAACCTATATCAGTACCTGCACATCAGTGCAGAAGTGTAGCGTGAGTACGAAGAACAATGCATACCCAGTAAGTATCTAGTCTAACCTCGAAGAAATAGTAACGAGGGATCGACTTGCCACTTACTAGAGGTCAATAACAATAATACAAGTGCATAAAGTAGGCATGGAGAGTATACAATAAGTATCAATAAAACAAATAAGAGCAACCACAATAAATAAGATCAGGAATCTGTAAATTCCCAATATCTCATAACTGGCCATGAAGGTGCTCACACAATTATACCCGTACTATAACCCATTTCGATTATTAAGCACGAAGCTGCCGAGGTGAACGGCCCGATTCCATAAGAATAGGGGTACTCAGTAATTCCGAGGCGAACGACCCGATCCCATAAGAATAGTGGTACTCAGTACTACCGAGGCGAACAACCCAATCCCATAAGAATAGTGTTACCATCATACTACCGAGGCAAACGACCCAATCCCATAAGAATAATGTTACCATAATACTACCGAGGCGAACGATCCGATAAGATAAGAGTAGAGAAATTTACCTCACTCGCAGAAGTACTTGCGAGGCGAGAAGACATTGGATTTTCACAGTTTATTAAGTATTCCCCAATTTTCTGAAATAAGAAGGCTAAGTCGTTAATTGCAAATTTAAATCCCTAGTCTCAACGCTAATCAAGACAATTAAAACGCATGATAAATACAACAGTACAATTAGAATCATGATGTGAATCTAAGTCTACCCGAACATATCATGGAATATAGCTACATACGGACTCTCTTCACCTCGTGCATACGTAGCTCCCCACACAAGTAACACACAACAATAATACGCCTAAGGGGATGAGTTCCCTCTCACAAGGTTAGGCAAGAGTCTTACCTTGGTCCCAAGTCTTCAATCCGGCTCTCCAACCTCCTAGAACCCTTCAAACGACGCCGAAGACTCCGAAACTACTAAATATTCATATAAACTAGTAAATATATGCTCAAGGTCCATATGTTAGCTTTTATAGTAGTTACCCAACTCAATTTGGAAGATTAATAAAATTCTCCCCCAGTGCCACGTGCCCGAATTTCAGAAATGTTTTAATATAATTGTTACCCATGCACGCCCGAGCTCAAATATATAATTTGTTCCCATTTCCATCACCAAATTCGTGGTAAAATCCCAAATTTATCAAAACCCTAGGTTCTTCACAAATCCCACAAGTTTTTCATAATTTTTTCATGCTTAGTCTACCTTAAATCCGCTTGAAAATGGGTTGGAGTTACTTACCTTAGGATATTGATTAGAATCCCCCTCAAATGTGCTCTCAAAATCGCCCAAGACTAGATGAAATGTGGGAAAAAATAGCCTTAATCTCGGAATAAATGTCCTCACTGCCCTGCGATTTCCGCTTCTGCGGACCTTGGGTCGCACCGCACCTGCGATGCCACACTTGCAGAAAATCCATCACAGGTGCAGTTCTCACCAAGCCTGGCCAATTCCACTTCTACGGAGAAGCATGTCCATCTGCGCATCTGCTTTTGTGGAATTGGTCCGCCTTTGCATACTCGTGCCTGCGGAGAAGTCCCGCTCATGTGCCCCAAGGCTCCTTGGCTTAGCCCGCACCTGCGACAACTTTCCTCGTACCTGCAAAATCGCAGGTGCAGTAAATACTAAGCTTCTGCGACCACTGTCCAAACTACTCTAGGCCGCTTCTGCGAGCTCGCACCTGCGGCTAATTCCACGCAGGTGACGCACCAGACCTGAAGCCACCAGCAGTACCCCATGCCCAAATTCGAGTCCAATTCCAATTCGTTTCGTATCCTGTCCCCCCAGGAACCCATCCAACGCATATAACAACATAATATGGACTCGATCACCTGATCGAAACACCAAAATTACGTCTAGAATCACGAATCATACTCCAAAATGCAAGAATTCGACATGAAACTCAAAAACTTCTAAAAACACTCTGCGCATTCGATTCTTATCAAATCAACTCGGAATGACGCCAAATTTTGCGTGCAAGTCATAAATCACCATACGAAACTATTCCTAGGCTCGAAATTCCAAACAGACCTCGCTAACGCCAAAGTCAACTCCAAACCAAACTTGAAGAACTTGAAAAACCTTCAATATGCCAACTTCCAATATTAAGCGCCAATATGCTCCCAGGTCACCCAAAACCTGATCCAAACACACGCCCAAGTAAAACATCATCATACGAACCTATTGGGACCGTCAAATCCCAGTTGCAAAGTCGTTTACTCAAAACATTGACTTAAGTCAAACTTAACCATTAAAGGCTACTATTAAGGAACTAAGTGTTCTGATTTCAACCCAAACCCTTCCATACCTAAGACAACCATCTCCGCATGTCATAAAATAGTAATAGCACATACGAGGAGTCTTAATTAGGGGAACATGGATCTAGAAAGTAAATCAACTGGTCGAGTCATTACATCTCCACCTCTTAAACAAATGTTCATTCTCGAACGGGTCTAGAATCATACCTGGAGTGTTGAAAAGGTGCGGATATATGCTCATCATGTCCTCCTCGACCTCCCAAGTCTCTTCCTCGACTGGTTGACCCCTGCACTGGACCTTCACCGCAGGAATCTTCTGGGACCTCAACTAGCGAACCTGCCTGTCAACAATGGCAACTAGCTTCTCTTCATAACCCAAACTCTCCTCTAGCTGAACCGTGCTGTAATCTAACACGTGTGACCTGTTGCATGATACCTCAGGAGCATAGACACATGGAAGATCGGATGAACTCTCGATAGACTGGGAGGGACAACTCGCCTAGACACATAAAAGCTCATATGCAACCTCCCCAACTCGCCTCAACACCTCAAATGCGCCAATAAACTTTGGGCTCATCTTGCCCTTCTTCCTGATTCTCATGATTCCCTTCATCGGTGAAACTTTCAAGAGATCCTTCTCACCTACCATAAATGATAAATCACGCGCCTTCTGATCCGTGTAACTCTTCTATCTAGACTGTGCTATGTGAAGTCACTCCTGAATCAACTTTACCTTTTCCAAGGCGTCCTTCATTAAGTCAGCCTCGTCAGGCTCAAACCATCCGATGGGTGAACGACATCGCCGACCATATAAAGCCTCAAAAAGAGCCATCTCGATGATGGACTGGTAACTGTTGTTGTAAGCAAACTTGTCCAAAGGCAAGAATCTATCCCACTGATTCCTGAATTCAATGACACATGCTCTAAGCATATCCTCCAGAATATGAAATGTTCGCTCCGATTGCCTGTTGGTTTGCGAATGAAAAGCCGTGCTGAGATGTGGATGATAGAGGATGGTAATATCATAGTCCTTTAGTAACTCAAGACACCTGCGCTGCCTCAAAATTGAGATCCCTCTATTTGAACAAGTTCTTCAAGCTGTGATGATCGGTGTAAACCTCACAGGACACCCTATAAAGTTAATGCCTCCAGATTTTGAGAGCATGAAATATCGCGGCCAACTCTACATCATGCAGAAAGAAATTCTTCTGGTGGGTCTTCAACTGATGTGAAGCATATGCAATAACTCGCACCTCCTGCATCAATACACAACCCAGGCTAACACGTGAAGCATCGCAATACATGGTATACATCCTTGAACCCGAAGGCAACACTAAAACCGGTGTTGTAGTCAAGGCCGACTTGAGCTTCCTAAAGCTCGCCTTGAAATCATCAGACCATATCAATGAATCACCCTTCTGGGTCAATCTAGTCAAGGGAACTACAATAGACGAAAAACTCTCCACGAACCAACGATAATACCCAGATAGACCCAAGAAACTCCTAATCTCGATCGCTGTGGTAGGACGAGGCCAACCCTGGACTACCTCAATCTTCCTGGTATCCACCATAATGCCCTCACCTGAAACAACATGCCCCAAGAAAGCCAGGGAATCCAACAAGAACTCACACTTGGAGAACTTAGCATAAAGCTTCTATTCCTGCAAGGTCTGAAGCACTAATCTCAAATGTTGCTCGTGCTCCTCCATACTATGCGAGTAGATCAATACGCCATCAATACAGACAATGACAATTGAATAAAGATACGACCTGAACATTCGGTTCATCAAATCCATAAACGCCACCAGGGTGTTAGTCAAGCCGAAGAACATTACCAAAAACTCATAGTGACCATATCTAGTTCGGAAGGTTGTCTTCGGAATATCTGAAGTGCGAATCTTCAGCTGATGATACCCAAATATCAAGTCGGTCTTAGAGATTACCCTGGCACCCAACAACTGGTCAAATAAATCATCAGTGCATGGCAACGAGTACTTTTTCTTGATGGTGACTTTGTTCAAATGGCGGTAATCATTGCACATCTGCTTACTCCTATCCTTCTTCTTCACAAACAACACCGGTGCGCCCAGCGACACGCTAGGTCTAATGAATCTCTTCTGAAGTAATTTTTGAAGATTATCCTTTAACTCTCTTAGCTCCTTGGGATCCATACGATAAAATGAGGTAGAAATAGGTTGGGTGCCCGATATCAAATCAATGCCGAAATTGATATCCCGATCCGGTGGCATACCTGGTACATCAGAAAACTCGCGTACCACCGCCACTGAATCTAAAGAGGAAAACTCTACAGTAGTATCCTGAAAAAAGGCTAAAAAGGCCAAGAAACTCTTCTCGACCATATGTTGAGCCTTCAAGAAGAAATAACCCGGCTGGAAGTACCGACATGCAAACCCCTCCACTCTAATCTGGGAAATTCAGGCATCGCTAAGGTAATAGTCTTGGTATGACAATCGAGGATGGCAAGGTACAGGGACAACTAGTCCATGCCCAAGATAACCACGAAATAATCCATATCGAGTAATAGAAGATACTCTTGGGCCTCGCATTCACATAAAGTCACCACACAGGATTGATAGACCCAATCCACAATAACAGAATCACCCACTGGCGTGGACACATATACGGGAACGCCCAAGGACGAGAGGACACTTCCAAATAAGGAGTAAATAAAGAGGAAAAGTAGGAGTAAGTAGACCTTGCATCAAATAATACCGAGGCATCCCCCCAGCAAACAGAAATAGTACCCGTGATAACTATATTAGAGGTGATTGCATCTGACCTGGCGGGGATATCATAGAATCTAGCCAGAGCGCCACCTGACTGGCCTCCACCTCTAAGATGACCCCTTGCCACCTTCTTTTCGCCTCTGGCTGAGCGGGAGGGTGTGGTAGCTGGTCCAGTAAGCATGGGCCGATAGTCCTGTTGCTCGGCTTTGCCCCAAAGTTAGGGACAAAACCTTGTGGCAAAGATCCCCGCACTCAAAATAACCTCTCAGAGCAGTGCACTGCTGACCTGAAGTCTGACCTTGATGGATTGAATACCCAATGGCGGAACCCACAATAGCTGGCAAGTGGTAAGTACTCTCCGGAGTGGCACTGAAATAAGGTCGTGTTGGAGCACTACGAGTAGGAGGTGGTGCTGACTGCATGGACCTGATGGGTTGACCCCTCATGAACTGATACCTCTACCCTTAGGTGGGGCGCCGCTGAATCCTCCAAATTGTCGGTGCCTCTTGTTCTTCAGCGCAAACTCTCCACTAAGGTTGCGAATACGCTATATCCACAACCTGAAGAAAATAAGTCCCCATCTATACCTTACGGGCCATAGGTACCTGAATCTCAGGGTGCAGACCTGCAATGAACATCCACACCCACTCTACGTCTGTGGGGAGTATAATATTTGCATGGCGAGATAAGTCAGTGAATATCGCCTCATAAATGACAGACATATGACCTTGATGGAGTCGCTCAAACGGACCCTGATGCCCCTCTCTCAGAAGGTGGTATGTAATTTTCCAAGAATAGATGTGTAAATTGATCCCAAGTTAAGGGAGGTGAACCTGCTGGCCTGCTAAGAAGGTAAGCCTGCCACCATCTATGAGCCTTGCTCTCAAACTGAAAAGTGGTGAATTCCACCCCGTTGGACTCTTATATCCTCATGTTCTAGATCCTATACTTGCACCGGTCAATGAAATCATGGGGGTCCTATGACCACTCACCCCCAAAGGTAGGGGTGAAGTCTAGTCCATCTGTCCAGCCGCTTCTGCTGATCAATGGTCATGACTGGTACGACTTCTGGCATAGCAGCTGTAACTTGTTGGGCTTCGCCTACAAGTAGTGCACTTGGGGTCTGATAAACGGCATTGGCGTGCCTTGGAGCCTGAGCGGTAGGGGTCTGTGCTCCCCCTCCCGCTTGAGATGTGGCAGGGACCGCAGGAAATAAACTAGCCTGCATTATAGAGTATATGAACCGTAGTATACGGCCCATAACCTCCTGGAATCCCGACGCAGTCATGAAATCTCCTGGGGATAGAACAGCTGCAGGCGCCTCATCCTGCCCCTCGACAACAAGATCCTCCGCTGGATCCACTAGTGGTGCAACGGAAGCAACCCTATGGCGCCCTGTCCTCTGACTGTTGCTGGAGCCCTCCCCCGACCTTTGCCTCGGCCTCTAGCAATGGAGGAGCATGTCACGACCCAAAATCCTATAAGTCTTGATGGCTCCTAACGTTGCCGTCAGGCAAGCCAACGGTGATTGATTAACTTAATTACTCATTCTTATTAATTTTAAAATAAAAAATTTCATTAATTAAATAGTATGAGATAGATAGAATTTACAGGGTGAATGATAATATTTACATGAACTACAATGATGAACAACATGTAAGAACCCCCAAAACCTGGCGTCACAAGTGCATGAGCATCAACTAGGAAATTATAATAAATTACAACATCTGTTTGGAATACAAATTAGATAGGAAAATGTAAATAACTATGATGAAAACTGCAGGCTGCGGATCGTAACATGGGATGCAGCTCACGGTAAAGTCTGCGCAATACCCGCGCCTTTGCGCCCAATAGGCCACCAGACATATATGTACCTGCACAATAATTGCAACAAATGTAGCATGAGTACGTAAATCAATGCATATCCAATAAGTATCTAGCCTAACCCCACAAAAGTAGTGATGAGGGGTCGACATCGACACTTACTAATGGTCCAATAAATCATGAACAAGACGAAGTAAACAAATGTGAGGCAAAATAAATAAACGAAATAACAAGTATAAAATGTGGTACAATTCTCCTTTCAGCAATAACTCAAGCTCTTACTTAGTAGTTACCCCCTCAATCGGAATACATATATAATGGATCTCACCAGATAGGTCGTCATAGTTCAAGTCAGGAAATCTCACAGATATACTTCCTTCTTATCAATTATTGTGCACGATTTCATAAGAGTATTTTATAGAAACGCTGAGGCGTACAACCCGATCCATCATAATATTTCCGAACCATAGATATATCTATTATATTGCCGAAGTGAACGGTCCGCTCCCATGAGAGTGTGATACATAATCCTGCCGAGGGGAACGACCCGATCAATCATAATGTGCGCACTACTGAGGGTCGAACGACACGAATCATAGATGTATCTATTATACTATCGAGACGAACGGACCGATCCCATTAGAATAAGAAGATTGATGGGTCCTTGACCCCACTCACGAATAGATGTGTGAGTTATAAATTTTGAGGGAAACCTTTCGATGAAAACGCATAACGTGGGAGAAATTAAATAGAGGAGTACAATTATTTCACGGCTAATCATAAAGCCCGTCGAATATCTACAATAACAAATTTATCACTCTAAACAAGTCTAGTCTCAAGTCGCAACGTAAAATAAAGGAATTTAATAGGCAAGAGACAACTCAATTAGTATAGTTATAGCATGGCGGGAACTTAAGTCTACCCGGACATAACATGAATCTGGCTACGTACAGACCCTCGTCATCTCGTGCGTACGTAACCCCCGACAATAAGTATCAAATAACAAATACATCACCTATGGGTAGTTTCCCCCTCACAGAGTTAGACAGGAGACTTATCTCGCTCTGAAGTTCCTTAACCGGCTCCAACGCCACTCTAACACCTCAAATCGATGCCCGCCTCTCCAAAACTAGTCAATTAATGTGAAAATCCATAAATATATACTCCAATACTCATAATAAATCAATTTATAACAATTCCCAACTCCGTTAAAAAAGTCGCTAAAATCAAACCTCGGGCCCACGTGCACGGATTCCGAAATTTTTTGAAGATATACTTTACCCATAACACCACAAACTCAAATAATAAAATTTGTTCCAAATTCCATGTCCAATTTCCTGGTCAAAATCCAAAAATATCAAATTCTAGGTTTTCTACCAAAATCACAAACTTCTACTAATTTTCATGTTTAAATCCAGATACAAACCATGTATTTAACTTGTAATAGGTGGGAATCACTTACCTTGTGTTGCTTGATGAAAATCTTCCCTTGAAGCTCTCCAAAATAGCCCCAACCAAGCACAAATGAAATAAAATGGGCCAAATCCCGCTTTTAAAAGAACACCTCTGCCCAAACAACCTGTCGCATCTGCGAAACGGTAGCCACTTCTGTAGAAACTTCCTCGCAGATGCGGCTTTCCCCAATTACAGCCCTTTCTGCTTCTACGTCCAAACAACTGCAGATGCGCATCCTCTTCTGCGGAAAACCTCCGCATCTGCGGACTCCTCAGCTCGAGCACCACTCTGCACCTGCGCACGCACGATTGCACCTGCACCTGTGCAGGTGGGCTACAACACCCGCACCTGCGATCGACCAGCCCAGGCCACTTCTGCTTCTACACTCCTCCTCCTGCATCAGCGAGCTCGCAGGTGTGACATATTCCTCGCACCTGTGAATCCTATCTAGCTCACTCCCTACCGCTTCTGCGACACCAAGGTCGCTTCTACGGTCTTGTACCCGCGACCCTTTCGACGCAGATGCGATTGCACCAGATCCCAGCTGCCTCAACACTTCTCCTAAGTCCAAACTGATCCGTTTTCAATTTGAATCACACCCGAGGCCCCTAAGACCCCGTCCAAACATAACAACACATCCCAAAATACAATACGAACATAGTTTATCCTTAAACCACTTCAAACAATATCAAAATCATAAATTGTGCCTCGTATCGAACTTATATATTTTCAAATTTCCAAATTCTATATCTTTTGCTGAAACATATAAATCAACCGGAATGACTTCAAATTTCACACACGAGTCATAATGACATAACGAAGATATTCCAAGGCTCGGAACCCCAAACGGACATCGATGTCATAAAAATCCACTTCAAACCAAACTTATGAAATTCTTAGATCTTTAAGAATTCCAACCTTCCATAATAAGCGGCGAAATGCTCCCGGGTGATCCGATACTCAATCTGAACATACGCCCAAGTCCAAAATCATCATACAAATCTATTAGAACCTTAAATATCGATTCTGAGGTCGTTTACTCAAAAGTAAAACCTTAGTCAATCTTCCGAAATTAGAATTTTCTTCCCAGATCAACTCTGAACTTCCCGAAATTCAATTCCTACCACATATACAAGTCCTAATACCTGAAGTGAAGCTACTCAAGGCCTCAAACTACTAAACGACGCGCTAGAGCTCAATACGACCGGTCGGGTCATTACAGAGCAGCCTCTCGACTGCCCGGTACATCCACCGCGTGCGTTCTCATAATCTGTAAGAGATCAATAGAAGGATACTTAGTATAATATCAACTACATGATAGGAGATGAACAAAGAGAAGTTTCCTAACACCATATAGCCTCTCAAAGATAAGTACATACATCTCTGCATCGATTCACAAGACTCTATTAGGCTTGCTCATGACTCGTGAGACCTATGTGAACCTAAAGCTCTAATACCAAGTTGTTACGACCCAAATCCGTAATAGGTCAAGACTGCACTGAATGCCTCCGTTAGGCAAGCCTACAAGTGTAACTACTATATATTTACTCCTCTTTAACAAAGTAATACAGAATTTTTCCTTTTAGAAAACAGTTTAAACTAGATTTCATGCAACATGGACAAGTCTTTTTAAACAAAATGCCAACATAATTAGCACTTCCTCTGCGATGATAGAAATGACGAGTACAACACTGCATAAATGCTACAAATCCCAAAAATAAGGCGTCACCAGTACATGAGCAAATCTAGGGAATATAAAAAACTATTAAGAATATTGTCCGAAAGTAATAGACAAGAATGATAAATCAGGTAGAAGGAGACTTCGATGTTGCGGATTGAGGAAAGGCAAGCAGCTCACCACTAAGTCTCCGTAGGTGATCGGCTATGCAGTCGTGTGACCACTAATAGAACATGTCTCAGTACCTGCACATCAGTGCAGAAGTGTAGCATGAGTACGAAAAATAACATGTACCCAGTAAATATCTAGTCTAACCTCTAAGAAGTAGTGACAAGGGGTAGACTTGACACTTACTAGAGGTCAATAACAATAATATAAGTGCATAAAGTAGGCATGGAGAGTATACAATAAGTATCAAATGAAACAATAAGAGCAACCATAATAAACAAGATCAGGAGTCTATATCATATTCCTAACATCTTATAACTGGCCATGAAGGTGCTAACACAATTATACCTGTACCAGAACCCATTTCCATTATTAAGCACAAAGTTGCCAAAGCGAACGACCCGATCCTATAAGAATAGTGGTACTCAGTACTGGTAAAGCGAATGGACCGATCCCATAAGAATAATGGTACTCAGTGCTGCAGAGGCAAATGGCCCGATCGCATAAGAATTGCCATGACCCAAATTCTACTATAGGTCGTGATGGCGCCCAACGTTACCGCTATGCAAGACAACAGTGAACTAACCATATAATTGTTTCTTTTAACATTTTAGAAATAACTGATTTTTAATTTGTGCATAAGTAGAAAGTAAGAATTTAATAAAATGAGAGATCAATAATTTTGAAAGAAAGTGAGATAAGTAAATATCCAAAAATCATCATGTGTCTACTAGTAAAATTGTCAAGACCCGGTATCACAAGTGTATAAGCTAAAAGTAGACTATACAAAAGAATACTACAATACTGTCTATAGTGGGATAGACAGAAAATAAAGCAAAAGAAAGACTTCGGCTGCTACAGAACGGGCTCGGAAGGCAGCTCATCGCAGAGTCTCATGGAATCAAGGATGCGCACTGGACTGATATCCAGATGCACCTGCCTCAGATCCTGCACATTTAGTGCAGAAGTGTAGCATGAGTACATAAATAACATGTACCCAATAAGTATCCAGTCTAACCTCGAAGAAGTAGTGATGAGGGGTCGACTCTGACACTTACTATGAGATAACAATAAAATAATGGAAATTCTAAATAAGCATGCTATGTAAATGAAACTATAAACTCAATAACAAGAGACAACTAAACCATTCTTTACTGATAATAATTTCCAAGTAATTTCCAAGTAATTTCCATCATTGAAAAATTTAACCTCTCATTTAACGAAATAATATTAAACAAAAAAATTTGGCTCAAAGTATTTTACGCACGAATTATGCCGAGATCGTACGGCCCGATCCAACATACAAATATATAAATTATGCATTACCAAGGGTTGAACAGCACAGACAATAGATGCATCTATTCTGTTATTGAGGCGTTCGGCCCGCTCCACAAGAAGAGGAAAATACTTTATAAACAACTGATTCAAAGATTATTAAGTCGCTAATATTCAAGGAAACATCAATTCTCATTAACAGTCAGTAACCCATCCAAAACTCAAGTAAATGAAATTCGATCTTTTGTAATTCCTTTATCAAGTTCCGATATGATTTAAGCATTTAAATTAGCAAGTCGGGTGCAAATATCGCAAGTATCACATGATTTGGGTCCTAAACTACCCGAACATAAGAATAATTTGTAGCTATGTAGGGACTCTCATCACCTCATGCCTACGTAATCCCCACAAATAGAATCACATTTTAAATCAATCCACCTATGGGGTTAATTCCCTCTTAGAAGGTTAGAAAACAGACTTACCTCGCTCAAAGCTTACTTTTCGTTCCACAATTGTTCTCTCAACCCTCTATTTGGGTCCAAACGACTCGAAAATAGTCAAATATTATATAAAATAGTCAATACATGCTCAAAAGTTCATATCCCAACTATTAAAGTGATTACCCAACCCCAATTGAAGAATTCCTAAAATTCACCTCGGCCCACGTGCCTAGATTCCAGAAAGTTTTGAAGAAAGTTGTTACTCATAACCTCATGAAATATATTACATGATGTTCACCCCATTAGATAATCATTTTCGTGGTTAAATTCCATTTTTATCAAAACCTTAAGTTTTTCTCAAAAATCCCTTAAATCCCACCATTTTCTATGTTAAATCTACTTATGCTTCATATATTTAGCTAAGAATCGATAGGGATCACTTACCTCTTGATGTTGATGGAACCCCTCTCAAAAATGCTATCAAAATCGTCCAAGACCAAGTGGAAATGAGGGAAATAAAGCTAAGTTCCGCATTAAAAGTTGTTGCACAGGTCGCAGATGACGAATTTACGACACCTTGTTCACAAATGCGAAGTCGCAAATGCGACAAAATCATCGCAAATGTGAAGGCGGCCCACCTTGATGACGTCCAAATCCACTACTAAAAAGTAAATGGACACGATCGCATGCAATATAATTTACCCAACTATGAGTCGGGGTCGAATCCCACTGAGAACAATATGTAGGCGATTAGGCGAGTAAGAGAATTATCACTTATTATGCTAAGCCAAACACTTAGAATGGTTTTGAGAAAATATTTATAACTAATTGCGAAAATGTAAACTAACCTAGAAAGCAAGTAAAATGATCAATGGCTACAAGTATAGATGCATCGGAAATTACACTCAAGTAACGATCCAATGTATTTCACGATTTTACAAATATGAGCGAGCTTATGTTAATTAGCCTCGGGTAATGTTTCTATATTAGCTTCTTCCGAATACTAACAAGACTTCCTAGTTGAATTATCCCTAAAACAATTAAGACATTAAGCACACCCGAATATGGATACAAGTAGTTCAATCATATCCCTAGGTAGAATCTATAAATTGAGGGTTAAAGCCTCAAGTTCTTGTTAATTAATCTTTCCCAGCCCCAAATTATCTTTTCCAAAATTAATTGGAAGTAAATGGACGAGTCCTAGGGTTAGCTAATCCCTCTGGAAACAAAAATAATTAAAGAAACAATAACTCACTTCATAACAACTAAAAATCATTCAATACATAAGCACAACAAGATATTTAATCTACACTTTAAATATGAATATTCCCATAAACAAAATCCAAGTGTCGGAAAAAATGCTACACACTTAGATATACAATACAAAACAAGGAAATGCAAAGATGAACATAAATAGGTAAGAATTTCTCAACCACAAGCTTCAAATCTTCATGACCCAAGTGTGTGTGCAAAAATCCTAGCTTATAAACTTGTCTTCTCTAGTAAAGAAACTGAAAAATAAGCCAAAGATATGCCAAAGATGAGCTAGGTCATTTATTTGTGGGTTTGGAGTTGAGAAAATGTGAAATGCCAAGACTGTCCATAACTGAAGCTCGTTGACCGCACCTGCGAAAGGATACTTGCAGGTGAGGCTCCGCAGATGCGGATAGCCTATCGCAGAAGCGACCTTCGATTGGAAACACTGACTCCACAGAAGAGAACTTACACACGCAGAAGCACGATCGCAGATGCGAGCTCCAAGCACAGAAGCGCGACTGCAGATGTGGTGAATCAATCGCAGAAGAGGTTCATGCCTTCCAGGTCTTCTTCCGCAAATGTGGACCATTTCCTCGCAGATGTGAGGTCGCAAAAGCGGCTAGTGTTCCGAAGATGCGGAATCACTGAATAAATTTGTACTTGTTTTACTCTTTGTTTCTCAATTCCACTTCAATTGAATTCAACTCACTCCATAACATCATTTACCTGAAAATCTAGAAATACACACCATAAGCAACCTCATATTATAATTAATGGATGCAAAATCTAAAGAAAAGAGACTAAATAAATGGTAAAATCACCACTTATAAACACCCCCAACTTAAATTTTTTGCTTGTCCTCAAGCAAATCAAAACCAACAATTCAATGAGGTTCTACCATTTAAACCACAAGTAGCATTGCTATCATTTACAAATCACATTCTCCAATTAAGTACCATACTTATGGATTTGGTTGGTACTAATAATTAGGCTCAAGTATGTAAATCTATACCAAATAACTCCCTCATTTAAAAACAAGTTCAAGAATGCACTGGGGTTTCAATATAATCAAGTGACAACAAAAAGCCTCAAGAAGTGACTCAAAAGCACTTTTCTACTACATATGCTCAATTTACACAATTCAGAATCTATTAATGTCACCAATCCATCATAATCTATATGCCCTTACAAGAAAGAAAATCAATCCCAAAATCACCATATTTACAATAACAACACAAGGGAAAAATGCACAAAGACACTCACTCTCAACAAAGAATTTCAAGTGTTACAAAATATCATGCCATAAGTTTGCCCTTATTTTAATTCGCTGCCCATTCAAAAACATTAGCTTGGAGATTCCATAAGGACTTTTCAAGCTTGTAATGTAGATTTAGGGAAGGGTCGGATAAGTATTTGGGATACAAGTGACTACACCCTCCTAGAACACTACTCACATTTGTCATTCTTTTTGCACTTTTCTTCTTTTTAAACCATATAGCCCTTATTGACATCTAGTTACCAAAATAGAACCACCTTAAAGTACCTCTCCAATTTTCTCAAAACTCTCTCTCTCTCTCTCNATATATATATATATATATATTATACAACTATTTTCTTTTGGAGCTTGAGTATCTTCATATAAACAACTTTGAGATATATGTTTCTACACACAATGTACATCTTCACCGTTTCCCTATTAACACCAACACCCCCAACTTAGGATTTTATCCTCATTCTTAACATTCAAGGAGGGACGGGTTCAAAAGAGGGAATTATTTCACAAAAGGGTAAAGGTTTGTAATGGGCTAGCCAAAGAAAAGGTTAAAGGCTCAACTAGGGTAAACTAGTGATAATATTTATGCAATGATAGGCTCAAAAGGCTAAAGGGATTTTTTCAAAGATCACAAAGAATGCCTAAGGTCATCCCTCCAACCAAACATAATTAACATTAGCATTAAAATACTAACAAGGCAAGTTCTAGATGATAGAAGTAAACATAAGAATTATTTTTAACAAAAACTAACACACATGATACATGAGCTAATCAAGACGGATCAATTTTTCTTCTTAATAAGAGCATTTAGATAAATATCATGCCAACTAGTGGGTAAAGAGTGACCAAATGGGCCAAGAAGTGGTCACGAAAATTATTCTTCCCCGTGCAACTTACTTTTTCAATTTAAAACCAAAATTAGGAGGGGTATTCTTAATTCACACTTCATATACAAGAGACTAATTTTATTAGTACCAAAATATCCTAAAGTCTCTACATAACAAAACAAGACTAATTCCTTTAAGAAAGTCGTCACGCTATCCATCATAGCGAAGTGTCACCCGGTTCAACACAAAAATATTCCTCGGGAAAGAACCGTAGCATAAAGAAAACCCAAGAAAATTTATTGAAAAGTATATTATTACTAAAAGAGATAAAATTAAAATACACTAAAAACTACTAAAGAAAAATATAATAAACACTAAAGGAATAAAAACTACTAAAGAAAATAAAATAACAAAAGCAACTAACACTAAATGAACAACACTAACATAAAGTAAAAACTACTAAAGAAAAGAAATAAATAAAGAAAAATAAAATAGAATAGCAAAAGCGACTAATCTGGAAATATATAACCAATCACAACTACGCTCAGCAAGAGAACATGATAAGCAATAATAAAACAAGCTCGGCAAGGGCACACAATATCCATACAAAAGTATAAGCCCGACAAGGGCACAAGTCAAGCATCAATTTACAAATAAAGTATACTCCCTAAAGCCACCCTAACTAAAAATACTGCAGTGTCCTCACTGCACAATATTAAAATAAAATAAGAATAGTTTAAGGGTCTCTCTGAGGTCTGCATCAGACTAGCAGACTGCGGGAGAAAGGCTAATCACTTCCATGAAGAACTCTCATCCTCATCATCATCAGTATCATCAGCATTATCACCAGCAACACTCGACATGAAGGTATACTCTTCGCTATCATCGTCGTCCTCAATTGGCATCTTCCTGTTCGGCTGCCCCCATTTGAAGATGGCCTTGATGCCTCTCCACATCTTTTTATTAAACTTTCCCTTCTTCTTATTTCTCACTTTATCCTTTTGGAAGTCCGACTGAAGATCTACATGTGCCTTGGCCATGTTGCCATAGGCTCCCTCGAGTCTGCTAACGAAAGCTGCCAACTTCTCATGAGACTCTACCTGCTTTTTCTGTGAATCTAGGTAGGTATTCATGTCTTCCCTGGTAAAATTCTCAGGCCTAGCCTGGGGTGTGAGGGTCAACTGGGGAGTTGTGACACTAACTCACGGATAACGCCAAGCTGCGAGTTCAACATCTCGAATGGTCCCTCAGGCAATGCTGCATGTGAGGATGACTCTGGTCCGACAACAGTGGTGACTTTCATCTTCTTATTCTTTATTGCACTACCCTCGCCTGTTACTCCCAAAGAATGAAAGGGTTTGTCGGCCGGTAACCAATGATCGGTGCTATGCACCTCAACATCTGTAGCCCTGCACAACTCTGTAATTAGTGAAGGAAACATCAACCTTGGACTGTTGTCTAGAAAATACTCTCTTAGCTCCCACAGGATATAGTGGTTTACATTCACATCAATGCCGTCTAGAATGCATGCAATGATCAAGGCCCTGGTATATGAGACATCTGAAACTGTCGTGATGGCACCTAACACCGCTGTCAAGAAAGCCAATATTAAATTATTATCTTAATTACTCATATTACTATTTGAAATCGTAATTTTCTTCAATTACATAGTACAAAAATGGGATATACAAAGTGAATGAAAATATTTTTTGCAACTACAATAATTAATAACCTGTAAGCACCCCCAAAACCCGGTGCCACAAGTGCATGAGCATCAACTAGGAAGTAAAATAAAATACAACATTTGTCCGGTGTACAAATTAGACAGGAAAAAAATATAAATAACTCTGAAGGAGACTCTACGGCTGCGGATCGTAACATGAAATGCAGCTCGCGGTAAGTCCCCGCATCATCCGCGCCTCCGTGCCCAAAGGACTACCAAACATAAATTTACCTGCACAAAAATGTGCAGTAAGTGTAGTATGAGTACGTAAACCAACATGTACCCAGTAAGCATCTAGCCTAACCCCGGAGGAGTAGTGACGAGGGGTCAACATCGACACTTACTAGTGGCCCAATAATATTAGATACAGTAAAGGGGTGAACAAATAGGAGGCATAGTAAATAAACAAGTATAAATACGTGGTACAATTCTCCTCTTTACAATGTACTGGAGCCCTCAATTAGCAATTTCCTCCTCAACCAGAGCATGTATATATATATATATATATATATATAATGGACCTCACCAAATAGGTTGTTATAATTCAAATCAGGAAGAACTCACAGATACACTGGCTTCTTGCCAAATATTACACACGATTTCATGAGGATATTTTATAGAAATGCCAAGGCGTACGGCCTGATCCTATCATAATCTGTGCACTACTGAGGGTCGAACGTCACGAACCATATATGCATCTATTAAACTACCGAGGCGAAAAATCCACTCCCATGAGAGTGTGGTACATAAATCCCGCCGAGGTGAATGGCTCGATCCCATTAGAATAAGAAGCTTAAATGGGTACTTGACCTCCCCCTCCCCACGAATAAACGTGTGAGTTATAATTTGTAAGGAAAATCGTTCGATAAAAATGCATAGCACATGAGAAATCCATAAGAGGAACACCATTATTCCGTGGCAAATCATGGAACTCGTGAAGTCTCTACAATAGCAAGTCTATCACTCTACACATGTCTAGCTTCAAGTCATAATGCAAAATAAAAGAATTAAACGAGAAAGGATAATCCCTATAGTACAAGTATAGCATGATGTGAACCTAAGTCTACCCCGACAATAACATGAATCTGACTACGTACAGACTCTCATCACCTCGTGTGTACGTAGCCCCCACAACAAGTTACACATATTAAATATGTCACCTAGGGGTAGTTTCCCCCTCACAGATTTAGACATGAGACTTACTCGCTCAGAAGTTCCACAACCGGCTCCAACGTCGCTCTAACACCTCAAACTGGTGCCCGTCGCTCCAAAACTAGTCAAGCAATGTGCAAACAATAAGATTATACTCTATTACTCATAATAAATCAATTTATAAAAACTTCCAACTCCGCTCGAAAAGTCAATAAAGTCAACCCTTGGGCCCACGTACCCGGATTCCGAAAATGATCAAAAATAAATATTACCCATAACTCATATGGTCTATATCCATAAAATCATCCAATTTCGTCCATGAATAGACCCTCAAATCAAGGATTTACCATTTCTCAACTTTGGGGCTCAAAATCCCAATTTCTACAATCCAAATACGGATAAAAATAGAAACCAACAGAAATAATCATGGAGAAACATCAAAATAAAGGTCATATATTTACCCCCCCTTGTTGAGACGAGAACAACGCCGTGAAAATCACCTCAAACGGAGCTCTAGAACTCAAGATATGCCCAAAATATTAAAATTCTCGGTTTAAAACACTGTCTAGGCAATTTTTCTTCTTTGCGTTCGCGAGAAAACATTCACGTTTGCGAATAGAAATTCTTCGCATTGAACAGTCAACCCAAAATTCCTTCTTCGTGTTTGCGGGACCTTGATGCGAGACTAAAATGCATAGTTTAATATGTAATATACCTTACATTTGAGGTGCGTTAATGATAAAAATACACTTTTTATGTGCTTAATGGAGTTTATTTCATGTGTAGGTGAATTGGAGATGGAAACGGAGCTAAAGGGATGCAAATACGTCAAAAAATACGCGAAAGGAGACAACCGGGCGATAGACGGGCGACAGAGCCCTACAGCCTGACCCTACCTGGCGTTAGGGCTGATACACCAGCCCTACCCTGGCGTTAGCCAGGCCTTTGGGTCCAAACGCCCGGGGTTCCCAGTTTCAGCCAAATCCTAGTTATGACGAGTTTAAGTGTTTCCCANAAATTCTTTAGTCTAGGGTTTTGGTAGAAACCGTTGGGGATGAATTCATTGTGATATTAATATATTTTGGTTGATTAATCTCGTTTTGTTCAACTACGTTCTTATTATAGTTGATTGAAAGAGCCATTGATTAACTATTCCTATTTATTATGTATCTACTTGAGAAAGAGTGCATATTTAGGTAATTGCTTGAACAACACCACACCCGGAGTATAGACTCAATTGATACGTAAAATTCCCTGTGGGGTCGACTTTGGGTGTAATACCCCAGATTATATTTGCAGCGCCCGTTTAG
>MDKI01155353.1:0-17552 GCA_005239505.1 Nicotiana paniculata | reverse complement strand
CCGGAAAAAAATATTTTTTATCTATTTTTAGTTTTAGTTTTTTTATTTTTTTGGTTTAAAGGTTCAAAATTTTATAAGTAAGTTCCAAAGTTATGAGTTCGGAGATTTATGTGTTTGGAAGTATACGGGTTTAGAAATTATAAAGTTTACGAGTTCGAAATTTCGTGGTTTCGAGAGTTTAGCGGTTCGTAAGTTTATGAAATTTGTGGGTTCAGAAGGTTGTTGGTTCGAAATATGGCTTCATATTTATTGTATCTAAATTATTTATGAATACTCTTGAGAAGTTATTTTCCTTAATTCGCGTATCAAATACCGAAATAAATAAGTTTATCACTTGTTTTTCAAGAAAACATTTTCTTGAAAAACATTTTCTGTTATACCACACACCCATTGCTATTAATTCTCATGGTTGTGGCGTTGTAGGGTTTGATGTAAAGGACAGAGGATGTTGTGGCGTTGGGAGGCGAATAACCTGTCTTCCATTGTCAGTGCCTTGCTTCAATAGAGATCAATACCTCTTTTGGGATGCCTTCCATCCAACACAAGCTGTGAATCAAATTCTTGCTAGGAAGGCATATTCAGGGTCCATACATGATTGTTATCCCATAAATGTCCAACAAATGGCTCAGCTCTAAAATTATTTCATTTTAACTTATATATATTCTCATCTACACACACCATTCATGTCTATCATGTGCGCAACAACAAATAATTAATATTGCTGTATTATTTCAGTTAAACAAAAGATTTAGCTTTAAGCTCTCTCCTTTTTTCTTAAAAGTACTTTTCTAAAATATATTTTTGGAAAGAAACAATTTGTGTTTGACTAATTAATCTTAAAAACACTTTTAGAATCTCCATAGAGCTTCAATGCGAAAAATAGAACAAATAAGAAGTAAATTGTATCTCCATTTTCTAAACACCTTCGTTTAAAGGCTAGCTATATATTAAGTAAACACCAAAAAATTACGATTAGCCTAGATTATGGAATTTGTTCTAAAAGGAAGTTCATATTGTTCTAAAGGAACTTTTTTTTTTTTTTTTTTTTTGCTATATATATATATATACTAGTATTAGTATCTCGCTTGATGCGTGGACACTAATATGAAATTATGATTTGTGTTATTTGCATTATATGCAAATTACTTTAACATTTAAACCTTCCAGATAAGATAATTATTAGATGTCAATTAAGAAGCAGTACATGAACTGTTTCTCATGTCTCCTACCGCTTGTTTGGATGGTTGTTACATATTGTATAGTATCGTATTGTTACTTTAAATATAATATTTATTTTGATTGTTACTTAAATTTTATTGTATCGTATCGTTAATTTCATCGTTATGGAACGACGAAAAATGTCACTTTATGAAACGACGGATTTGGTGTGGTGACGTCGTTTCCCTGCTTTTTTCTCTCACATTGCCCTCCCTTATTATTAAATAATCATATTTTATCATTTATCCTAATTTTTTATATAAAACTTCTACTTTGTAATCTATTTTTTCATAGCAATATTGCAAGTTTATTCTTCATACTGTTAGTGTGTCATATCATGAAATGACGAAAAACGTTACAATCTATCCAAACATTGTGTTCATCATATAATAAAATACAATGCAGTACAATACAATACGATACATTATGAAACGACACGTAACAATAATCCAAACAAGCCGCTAGTGGATAACTTGTTATATATATATATATAACAACCCATGCCACTTGATTTAGTATTTGCATTTTATTCCATATTCAAAATTAAAGAATATTAAACATATTTGTGATGGCCCGATAGGTCATTTGTAGTTTCACCCTTCATTTCTGTGTTCGGAGACCTCGAATAGCTCTGTTTAGCCTTCCTCAATATGTGTGCGCCGTCCATATCCTTTTTATAGAAGGTTTTTATGAGAAAATTGATAAAAATGTGAAATCGTGCTTTAAAACTTATTTGAGTTGGCTTCGGTCAATATTTGAACAAACGGAGTCGAATCAGTGTTTTGATGGTCCCGGGGTTCATATCGTGATTTGGGACTTGGGCGTATGCCCGAAATCAAATTCAAAAGTCTCTAACTTGATTTAACGTAATTTATTGAAAACTAGAAGTTTAAAGGTTTAAAGAATTTCTAAGTTTGACCTGTAGATTGACTTGTTGCTACCGGATTCAGATTACGGATTACGGATTTGGAACTTGGTATAGGTTCGTTTCGGAAACTTTGACTTAACTTGACGTGATTCGGACGTAATTCGGGCGTCCGGTTGAAAAATTGAAAGTTCTTAAGTTTCTTTGAAAATCCCATTTGTTTTGGTGTCTAATTCATAGTTCTATGTATTATTTTGGTGTTTTGATCGCGCGAGCAAGTTCTTATGATGTTATGACACTTGTGTGCATGTTCGGGTTGGAGCCCGAGGAGCTCAGGTGAGTTTTGGATAGGCTATAGAGTGATTTTGGACATAGAAGAATAGTTGCTGCATGTTTGTTTCTGGTGCCGGATTGCAGATCTTGCATTTGTTGTACGGCTCTCCAGAACCGCGATATAAATTGTGTACCCCGGTAAGAGATGATAATTACCGGCACTCTATGAAGCCTGACAATATCGTGAATATAAACATGAGCCAGCTGCTCCGAAGAGTAAGTAGTCACCACTAGAATGAAATGAGCTGACTTGGTCAATCTATCCACAATCACCCAAACTGCATCGAACTTCCTCTGAGTCTGTGGTAGCCTAATAACAAAATCCATAGTAATCTGCTCCCATTTCCACTCGGGAATCTCTAGCTTCTGAAGCAATCCACCTGGCCGTTGATGCTCATACTTCACATGTTGACAATTTAGGCATCGAGATACATATTCCACTATGTCCTTCTTCATTCTCCTCCACCAATAATGTCGCCTCAGGTTCTGATACATCTTCGTGGCACCTGGATGAATGGAGTACTATGAACTGTGAGGCTTATGAAGAATCAATTCATGCAAGCCATATACATTAGGCACACACAGCCGCCATGCATCCATAATACACTGTCATCTCCAATAGTGAGACCTTATTGGCATCATCGTGCTGAACCGTGGTCATACTTACCCTCTCTTATACAATCATAAAGGGGATACCGACAAACCACACAAGCTAAAACTCGGCTCAGCTCAGATACATCCAATCTAACAAACTGGTTGGCCAAGGCCTGAACATCCAAGGCTAATGGTCTCTCTGCTGCGAATAGATATGCTAAACTGCCCAAACACTCCGCATTGCGACTCATTTTTTCTAGTTGTTGTTGCCCATATATGACTACTTGAGTTTTCTTCTGTTGTTCCTTTTACGTGTTCCCATGTTAAATTTCGATATATGTTCAGGTTATTATCTTGTTTCGTATCATCTATTTCATGACTTCCCTTATTTATCCTTATTGATTTTATATTGTTTATTTATATCTAGTAGGTGTCTTGACCTAACCTCATCACTACTCTACTGAGGTTAGGCTCGATACTTACTGGGTATCATTGTGGTTTACTCATACTATGCTTTTGCACATTTTTGTGCGGATCTAGGTATGTCGGCTTGTGCCGGTAGATAGAGATTCCTGCTAGCTATTTTATCAAAACTTCAAGGTATCCCTGCTTGGAGTCCGTAGGCCTCGGAGTCACCTTCGCTTATCCTCATTTACTATTGTATTTACTTTCGGACAGTGATGTAGTAGTTACTTTTGTTATATTCTGTAGAGCTTATGACCCAATTCCACCAATTTTGGGGTGTGTAGTGTGAGATTCTATTTTTGAAAGGTTTTTATCTATTGTTCAATTATTTTTAGTAATTTGTTAATTTATATATATTCAATTATCATTATAGTTAGGATTACCTAGTCGTAGAGATTAGGTGCCATCACGACATCCTACGGAGGGAAATTAAGCCACATCTAAGGCTAGGGGAGGAGCACAGACACCCGCGACATGTACCCTTGAGCAACGGGTCTAGGTTGATCAGGCCCCAGAGGTTATACCGGTACAGCATATTGCTTCAGTTCATCCCGTGGTTAGGGCAGCAGCATCTGAGGAGGAGGAGGAGGAGCTTAGACTCGAGAGGTTCAAGAAGTACCACCCTCCTACTTTCAGTGGTTTGGCTTCAGAGGATACACATGGTTTTCATGAGGAGTGTCACTGCATTCTCCATACTATGATCATTGTGGAGACGAAAGGGGTTGTTTTTACTATATTCCAGCTGAAGGGAGAGGCATATCAGTGGTGGCGAGCGTACGAGGTAGGTAGCAACCGAGGTAGCTTTAATTACATCATATCGGTTTTCAGAGTTCTTCTTGAGAGGGTTTGTTCCCAGACCCTTTAGGATTCTTGGCGCGCGGAGTATTCCATTCAGTGATCTGTCCAAGCATGCACCAGCCTTGGTTTCCATAGTCAGGGAGTGAGTTTATCGATTCATCGAGGGGCTCAACAAGAGTATTAGATTCAGCATGACTAGGGAGTTTGAGTCTGACACTCCATATCAGCAGGTGGTTGAGAATGCACAGAGGTTGGAGGGTATGCGAGACCGTGATAGAGATGATAGGGAGGCCAAGAGGTCTCATGGAACGAGAGGATTTAGTGGTGGTCGCGCTGAATCTCCAACCCGTCATGGTAGGAGCTACGTAAGTTGTCCAGGTCACTCAGCATTTCTAACTTCTAGTGGTGCTCCGGTTGTTCCGAGATCTCAGGTTACACACTTTGCTCAGCCACTTTCTAGTGCACCTCCTGCACTGGTACCTTTAGTGGTCAGTCCACCTGACCAGGACCGATCCAGTCCCAGCCGCCACAATCTCCGATAGATTAATTTGAGTGTGGTAATACCCACCACATGGTCAGAGACTGCACCAGACTTAGTAGGGGTGCAACTTCCCAGACTACTCAGGCTCCACGGACTCAGTCAGGACCTCAGACATCTTAGGCCATGATTGCTACCCCAGCCTCTACTCCACCCTCTCAGCCAGCTAGGGTAAGGGGATGGGCGGGTAGAGGTTTCCCTAAATGGGGAGCCCAGGCCAGATTCTATGCTCTTCCGATTTTCCATAGAGATGCATCAGTCTTATTTGATCTGGGATCCACTTATTCGTATGTGTCATCTTACTTTTCTCCATATTTGGATGTATCTCATGATTCCTTGATTTCTCTTGTTTATGTGTCCACGTCCATGGAAGATTCTATTATTGTGGACCGTGTGTATCGATCGTGTTTAGTTGTTATTGGTGGTTTTCAGACATGGTAGAATTTGATGCTATCTTGGGCATAGACTAGTTGTCACCCTATCATATTATTCTTGATTGTCACGCCAAGACCGTGATGCTAGCTATGCCAAGTTTACCACGCTTAGAGTGGAGGGGTGCATTAGATAATGTTCCTAGCATGGTTATCTCATTTATAGAGTCTCAACAGATGGTTGAGAAGGGGTGTAATGCCTATCTAGCCTTTGTGCGGGATGTCAGTGTTGATACTCCTACCATTGAGTTTTCGATAGTAAGAGTCTTTCAAGATGTGTTCCCAGCAAATCTTCTGAGCATGCCACTCGATAAGGATATTGATTTTTGTATTGACTTATTGCCGGGAACTCACCCCATTTATATTCCACCATATCATATGGCCCCATCGGAGCTGAAGAAGTTAAAGGAGAGGTTGCAAGAGTTTCTTGATAAGTGATTCATACGGCATAGTGTGTCGCAGGTTGCTCCAGTCTTGTTTGTGAAGAAGAAGGATGGTTATATGCGAATGTGTATTTATTATCATTAGTTTAACAAGGTCACAGTGAAGAACATGTATATGCTTACAAGCATTGATGAACTATATGATCAGCTACAGGGTGCCAGAGTGTTCTCTAAGATTGATTTGCGGTCAGGCTATCTTCAGCTGAATATTGGGGATCAGGATATTCCGAAGACTGCCTTTAGGACTCGGTATGGTCACTACGTGTTCCTCTTGATGTCATTTGGGGTGACCAACTCCCCACCAGCATTTATGCACCTGATGAACAGTGTATTCCAACCTTATCTTGATTTATTCATCATTGTGTTTATTGACGACATCTTGGTATACTCCCGTAGTCGGGAAGATCATGAGCA
Organism: Nicotiana paniculata; assembly: GCA_005239505.1. Lineage (NCBI taxonomy): Eukaryota > Viridiplantae > Streptophyta > Magnoliopsida > Solanales > Solanaceae > Nicotiana > Nicotiana paniculata. The sequence continues at coordinate 11,453 of MDKI01155353.1, read as the reverse complement.
ACATTTGAGGATCGTGCTCCAGACCTTGAAAGAGAAGAAGTTATATGCAAATTTCTCAAAGTGTGAATTCTGGCTTGATTCAGTTGCATTTTTGGGACATGTGGTGTCGAGTGAGGGGATCAAGGTAGATCCGAAGAAGATTGAGGCGGTGTAAAGTTGGCCCAGACCTTCTTTAGCTATTGAGATCCAAAGTTTCCTTGGTTTGGCCGGGTATTATCGTCGTTTCGTATAGGGATTCTCATCTAGTATTGCACCAATGACCAGATTGATCCAGAAGGGTGCTCCTTTCATATGGACCAAGGAGTGTGAGTCGAGCTCTTAAAAGCTCAAGGTTGTTTTGACTACAGCGCCAATGAAGGTGTTGCCTATAGGCTCAGGGTCTTATATTGTGTACTGTGATGCATCACGTGTTGGCCTTGGCCCGGTGTTGATGCAAGACGGTAGGGTGATTGCCTACGTGTTGTGACAGCTGAATACTCATGAGAACAATTATTCAGTCCATGATTTGGAGTTGGCCGCCATTGTTCATGCGTTGAAGATCTGGCTACATTATTTGTGTTGGGTTCCTTGTGAGGTCTTTACCAACCACCAAAGTCTACAGCATTTGTTCAAACAGAAATATTTTAACTTGCGGCAGGGAGGTGGTTAGAGTTACTTAAGCACTATGATATCACCATTCTATATCATCCTGAGAAGGCTAATGTGGTGGCCGATGCCTTGAGTTGAAATGCGGAGAGTTTGGTTTGCTTAGCATATCTACTAGTAGCGAAGAGACCATTAGCATTGGACGTTCAGGCCTTATCCAACCAGTTTGTCATACTGGAAGTTTCGGAGCTCGGTTGAGTTCTTGCATTCATGGATTCTCGATCTTCTCTATATGACCGTTTTAGGAGATTCAATATGACGACCCATATTTGCTTGTCCTCAAGGACGCGGTTCGGCATGGTGATGCCAAGGAGGTTACTACTGCGGATGATGGTGTGTTGCGGATGCAGGGCCGATTATGTGTACCCAATGCGGATGGTTTGCGTGAGTTGATTCTTTAAGAGGCCCACAATTTGCGGTACTCTATTCATCCGGGTGCAGCTAAGGTATATCAAGACTTGAGGCAGCACTATTGGTGCAGGAGGATGAAGAAGGACATAGTGGAGTATGTAGCTTGGTGCCTAAATTGTTAGCATGTGAAGTATGAGCATCAGCGGCCAGGTGGTTTGCTTCAACGGCTTGAGATTCCTGAGTAAAAATGGGAGTGTGTGACCTTGGACTTCGTTGTTGGGCTCCCACAAACTCAGAGGAAGTTTGATGCAGTATGGGTGATTGTGGCAGGTTGACCAAGTCGGTTCATTTCATTCCGGTAATGACTACCTATTCTTCAAAGAAGTTGGCTCAGGTTTATATTCGCGAGATTGTCCGACTTTATCTATCATCTCTGACTGGATTACATAGTTCATATCGCGTTTCTAGAAGGATGTACAACATGAGCTAGGCACATGGGTTGATTTGATACAGCAATTTACCCTCAAACAAACGGACAGTCCGAAAGCGCTATTCAGATATTAGAGGATATGCTTCGTGCTTGTGTTATGGATTTCGGGGGTGCTTAGGATCAGTTCTTTCTACTTGCGGAGTTTTCCTACAACAACATCTACAGGTCAAGTATCAAGATGGATCCGTATGAGGCTCTATATGGGAGATGGTGTCGCTCTCCAGTTGAGTGGTTTAAGCCAGGAGAGGCCAAGTTATTAGGCACGGATATGGTTCGAGATGCTTTGGAGAAGGTCAAGATGATCCAAGATCGACTTTGTACAACCCAATCTAGACATAAGATCTATGCGAATCAGAAGATTCATGATGTTTCATTCATGGTTGGAGAGCTAGTCTTGATCCGGGTTTCACCCATAAAGGATTTGATGAGGTTCGGGAGAAAGGAAAATTTGAGCCCTAGGTATATCGGACCTTTTGAGATCCTTGAGAGGATTGGAGAGGTTTCCTACAAGCTTGCATTGCCACCTAATTTATCTGCAGTTCATTCGGTGTTCCATGTCTCTATGATCCGGAAGTATAATGGTGATCTGTCTCATGTTCTAGACTTTAGCATAGTCAAGTTGGACGAGGATTTGACTCTCATTGAGTTGCATGTGGCTATCTTGGACCTCCAGGTCTGAAAGTTGAGATCAAAGGATATTGCTTTAGTAAAGGTTCAATGGAGGGGTCATCCGGTCGAGGAGGCGACCTGGAAGACCGATCACGACATTCAGAGTCGTTATCCTCATCGATTCACCACTTCAGGTATGTCCTTATGCACATTCGAGGACGAACGATTGTTTTAAGAGGGGGAGAGTGTAATGACCCAGTCGGTCATTTTGTGTAATCCCGTTACCCCTTTTATTTCTTCACACTTGTGTGTTTATGCCTTTATGACTTACCAGGTTGATAGTTTTGTTCCAGGAAGCTTTCCCGTTGATTTAGACCCCTGATTCTTGACTTAGAAGTTTAAGTTTGAAATGTTAACCAAACTTTGACTTTTATGAAAACGACCTCAGACTGTGTTTTTATGACTTCCATAGCTTCGTGTCGTCATTTTGGAGTTGGGCGTATGCCTGGAATTGATTTGGAGTTTGGATTTGATTTGATAGAAATCGGAAGCTTGGTTGTAATCTTAGAAGTTCTTGAAAATTCTTTGAATTTCATACATTTTTGAGTTCAATTCGTAGTTTTAGATGTTGTTTTAGTGTTTTGATCGTGCGAGCGAGTTCGTATGATATTTTTACCAGTTCGCAATTTCCAAGAATGTATCCAAAATTGTTATAAAGGCTAAGTCTGTCAAGGTTCGCAAATGCGAGCCTTGGTTCGCAATTGCTAGGGTCGCAAATGCGACAACTGCAACTAGTTAAAGGGTTGGGAGACGGGATTTTTGAACTTATTCTCTCATTTTTGAACCCTAGATTCGGTAGGAGTTGATTTGGAAAGGGAATTTTCACCTACAAACCTTGGATAAGTGATTCTAGTCTATTTATAATCATGTTCTATCAACATATCTTAGATTTTAACATCAATATCATGTGAATCAAAGTAGAAATTGGTGAAACTTTGTCAAGTTTTTGAAAAATAAGAAATTTAGTTTTGAGAGTCAATTTGGACTCGAATTTTAAAACTAATCACATATATGACCTCGAGGGTCATGGGTAGAGGGAATCTACCATTGGACCCGGGTTTTGACTGCGCGAGCCCCGGGTTGACTTTTGTTGACTTTTTAGAAAAAGTGTAAAGATCTTAACCTTATCTATTGATATTCAATTACCTAGCATCGTTCGATGTTATTGAGTCAATTTTGGTTAGCTTTGAGCCGGGTGGAAGAGGATTGTAAGGGAAAATCTATTTCCGAGTTTTGAATTGGCCTAATTAAGGTAAGTGTCTTGCCTAACTTCGTGTGGGGAAACTACCCCTTAGAATTTGTATTGTTTAATTCAATTATGCTAAGTGAAATCTGTGTACGCAAGGTGACGAGTAGGTACACGAGTTGTACGTAGTATTTGACCGGTTTAGGCTACTTAGACTATTTCCATGCTTTAAACGAAATGCCATATTATGTTCTAAATTGTCATAGTCAAATTATCCTTAATTGTGTTAGACTATCCTTAAATGCCTTAGTTGACTTGTTAGTATTTGCTCTACATCCTACTTGCTAAATTGCTCACATGTTTTAGTTGAACTTGTTGTCTCTTTTACTGTTACATGCTATCTCTTCACTGTTAATTATCATTGTCGAGGTTATTTTTTGTGTTACCTCTTTCCATATTGATTTTCGTTACTTGAAGTAATTGTTTATGTTATCCCTTTACTAGTTGATTTCCATTATTTGAGACTCATTGTTGAATAGTATCTCCATTATTGTGAAGTTAGTCTTATCCAATATTGTGGTTATACATTATTTCTCTTATTGTTGAGTTATTTGGTGTTGATGTTGTGGAAGTCATTAATGCGTTGAGGCGCTATTGGTTATTGTTGAAACATCAACCTTATTGAGAATTTTTCATCCAATATTGTTATTGATATTCTCATGTACGTCGTGGTGGAGCCATGGTTGTGGAAACATTGATATTGTTGTTGTTGGCAAGTTGTAATATATGGGCAGTTGTAATGCGAATTGTTATTGTGATATGATATTGACGCGTATGCGGCGGCATAAGTCTTGGGTTGATGTGCATGAAGCGGTATAAGGTGGGACTTATGTGTGTGTTTCTTGTAGGGGAACTACATAAAGGCACGCGACGTCATAAGGTGCGCTAAAATGCGTGTAGCTATTTCGGGAAAACTGTTTTCCAAAACTTATTTTCAAAAGTAAGGCTCACATGGCGGTATAATGAAAGATTGAGATTTTGAGAAATGTGAATATGAGGTGATACCTCGGTTATGATTCTTGATTATACGAGGCGGTACCTCTATCTGATTTTTTTATATACGAGGCGATACCTCGTTGTGAGTCTTGTTGTTGATTTTATGTTACGAAGAGTTTTTGGTGGAAATTTTTCTTGTTTCTTTGTTCCCATTTATTCTAGCAGTTGTTGTCCGTATAGGACTGCTTGAGTTTTCTTCCGTGGTTCCTTTTACGTGTTCCCATGTTAAATTTATATGTTCAGGTTATTATCTTCTTTCGTATCAGCTATTTCATGCCTTCCTTATTTATCCTTATTGATTTTATATATTTTATTTATATCTAGTAGGTGTCTTGACCTGACCTCGTCACTACTATACTGAGGTTAGGCTCGATACTTTCTGGGTACCGTTGTGGTGTACTCATACTACGCTTCTGCACATTTTTGTGTTGATCGAGGTACATCTGCTCGTGTCGGTAGATAGAGATTCCTGCTAGTTGTTTTATCAACGTCAAGGTATGCCTGCTCGGCTTCTGCATGCCTTGGAGTCACCATCCCTTATCCTCATTTACTGTTGTATTTACATTCGGACACTGATGTAGTAGTTACCCTTGTTATACTCTGCAGAGCTTTTGACTCAGTTCCACCGGTTTTGGGGTGTGTTGTGTGAGATTATGTTTTCAAAAGGTTTTTTAAATTTTGTTCAATTGTTTTCAGCAATTTGTTAATTTACATCTGTTCAGTTATCAATACTGTTAGACTTACCAAGTCATAGAGAGTAGGTGTCATCACGAATACTATAGAGGGAAATTGGGATACATCTCAAGGTAGGGTTGGAGCACAAACACCCGCGGGTTGTACCCTAGAGAAGCGAGTCCAGGTTGACCAGGTCCCATAGGTAATACCGGTACAACATGTCGCTCCGGTTCAGACCGTGGTTAGGGCAGCAGCATCTGAGGAGGAACAACTTAGGCTTGAGAGATTCAAGAAGTACCACCCTCCTACTTCAAATGGTTTGGATTCAGAGGATGCACATGGTTTTCTTGAGGAGTGGCACCGCATTCTCTGCACTATGGGAATTGTGGAGACGAAAGGGGTGGCTTTTACTACATTCCAGCTGAAGGGAGCAACATATCAGTGGTGGCGAGCGTACGAAGTAGGTAGCCCAGTCGATTCATCTTTACTTACATGGGATCGGTTTTTAGAGTTCTTCTGGAGAGTTTCTTCCTCAGACCCTTCGGGATTCTTGGCACGCGAAGATTGAGAGGTTGCGCTAGGGTACTATATCATTGTCGGAGTATGCTGTCCGATTTAATGATTTGTCCAGGCATGCACCATCCTTGGTTTCCACAGGAAGGGAGTGAATCCATTGATTCATTGAGGGGCTCAACCAGAGTATTAGATTCAGCATGGCTAGGGAGTTGGAGTTAGACACTCCGTATCAGCAGGTGGTTGAGATTGCACGAAGGTTGGAGGGTATGCAAGACTGTGATAGAGATGATAGGAAGGCCAACAGGTATCGAGGAACGGTAGTATTTAGTGGTGGTCACGTTGTAGCTTCGGCCCATCATGGTAGGGGCTATTTGATCTATCTAGTTCACTCAGCACTTCCAACTTCTAGTGGTGCTCCGGTTGTTCCGAGATCTCAAGTTGCACACATTACTCAGCCACTTTCTAGTGCACCTCCTGCACAGGGTGCCTTCAGCGGTCAGTCCATCTGACCAAGACTGATCCAATCCCAGCCGCCACACCCTATGAGAGCTTATCTTGAGTGTGGTGATACCCTCCACATGGTCAAAGACTGCCCTAGACTCGGTATGGGTGCAAATTCCTAGACTACTCAGGCTCCACTGATTTAATCAGGTCCACACACTTATCAGGCCTGATTGCTACCCTAGTCGTTGCTCCACCCTCTTATCCAGCTAGGGGTAGGGGACAGGCGAGTAGAGGTCGCCCTAGAGGGGGAGGCCAGGCCAGATTCTATGCTCTTCTGAGTTGGATAGAGGTAGTTGCTTCAGACTTAGTCATTATAGGTATGGTTCTAGTTTTCCAAAGAGATGAATCAATCTTATTTGTTTCGGGATCCACTTATTCATATGTTTCATCTTACTTTGCTCCGTATTTGGATGTATCTCGTGATTCCTTGAGTTCTCATGTTTATGTGTCCATGCTTGTGGGAGATTCTATTGTTGTGGACCGTGTGTATCGGTCGTGTTTAGTTGTTATAGGTGGTTTTGAGACATGGTAGACTTTGATGTTATCTTGGGCATGGACTGGTTGTCGTTGTATCATGTTATTCTTGATTGTTAGCCAAGACTGTGACGCTAGATATGCTACGTTTACCATGGTTAGACTGGAGGGGTGCATTAGATAATGCTCCTAGCAGGATTATCTCATTTCTAGAGGCTAAGAGGATGGTTGAGAATAGATGTAATGCTTATCTAGCCTTTGTATGGGATGTCAGTGCTAATACTCCTACCGTTGAGTTAGTTCCGGTAGTAAGAGTCATTCCAGATGTGTTCTCGGCAGATCTTCCGGGCATTCCACCCAACAGGGATATCAATTTTTGTATTGACTTATTGTCTTTCACTCATCCCATTTCTATTCCACCATATTGTATGGTCCCAGAGGAGCTGAAGGAGTTAAAGGAGAAGTTGCAAGAGTTTCTTGATAAGGGATTCATTCGGCCTAGTGTGTCGCAGGGTGCTCCGATGTTGTTTGTGAAGAAGAAAAATGGTTATATACGAATGTGTATTTATTATCACCAGTTGAACAAGGTTACAGTAAAGAACGGGTATCTGTTACCATGCATTGATGACCTATTTGATCAGCTACAGGGTGCTAGAGTGTTCTCCAAGATTGATTTGTGATCAGGTAATCATCAGCTGAAGATTCGGGATCAGGATATTCTGAGGACTGCCTTTAGGATTCGGTATGGCTACTACGAGTTCCTCGTGATATTATTTGGGTTGACCAACGCCCCAGCAGCATTTATGCACCTAATGAACAATGTATTCTAGCCTTATCTTGATTTATTAGTCATTGTGTTTATTGACGACATCTTGGTATACTCCTGCAATCGGGAATATCATGAGTAGGGGTGTTCATGGTTCGGTTGGATCGGTTTTTTTCCTAAAAAAAACAAACCAAGTAAGTCGATTTTTAAAATTTTGGAACCAAACCAAACCAATTATGTCGGTTTTTTAGAGATTCGGTTTTTTATCGATTTTTATCGATTTTTTGATTTTTTCGGTTATTTATCGGTTTTTTCTTAAATATGAGACATACACTACCAAACACATATTCCGAGACTACATTTTCAACGTAACACTATCAAATCAATTTCTCTTTGATAAATCTATCATTTACCATGATATATTGATAATTACTGAATAAAATAGTGATGAATAATTTAATTACTCAATTAAAAATCGATTATTTTTAACATGAAATAATTCTTGTACTTAGTAAAAGTAAACTATCAATCAAACTAAAATGTAATGGAAAATAATTAAATTATTGTAATAACAAAGAACTAGACTTAAAATACAAACGAATAATATTTACCATAACATTTTAGAAACTTTATATAAAAATGTACATATATATAGGTATAATAATAAATTTAAATAACTACTTCTATAGACGGTTTGGTTCGATTTTTTTTCGGTTATTTTTTTTATTAAAACCAAAACCAAACCAAATTTGATCGGTTTTTAAAATTCAAAACCAAAACCAAACCAAACCTAAAACGTATCGGTTTATTTGGTCGGTTCGGTTCGGTTCGGTTCGGTTTTCGGTTTGCTTCCGTTTTTAGGGTTTTTATGAACACCCCTAATCATGAGAAGCATTTGAGGATCGTGCTCCAGACCTTGAAAAAGAAGAAGTTATACGCAAAGCTCTCAAAGTGTGAATTCTGGCTTTATTTGGTGGTGTTTTTGGATCATGTGGTGTCGAGTGAGGGGATCAAGGTAGATCCAATGAAGATTAAGGCGGTGCAGAGTTGGCCCAGGTCGTATTCAGCTATTGAGATCCAAAGTTTCCTTGGTTTGGTCGGGTATTATCGTCGTTTCATATAGAGTTTCTCATCTATTGTTTCACCTATGAACAGATTGATCCATAAGGGTGCTCCTTTCATATGGACCAAGGAATGTGAGTCGGGCTTTCAAAATCTCAAGACCACTTTGATTACAGCCCGAGTGTTTGTGTTACCCACGGGCTCGGGGTCTTACATTGTGTATCGATGTGTCACGTGTTTTTCTTGGTGCGGTGTTGATGCAAGACGGTAGGGTAATTACCTTCGTGTCTCTACAGCTGAACTAGCCATCAGAGTTTACAAGATTTTTTCAAATAGAATGATCTTAACTTGCGGTAGGGGAGGTAGTTAGAGTTACTTAAGGACTATGATATCACCATTCTATATCATCCCGAGAAGGCCAATATGGTGGTTGATACCTTTAGTTGAAAGGCGGATAGTTTGGGTAGCTTAGCATATCTACCGGTAGCGGAGAGACCACTAGCATTGGAGGTTCAGGCCTTAGCCAACCAGTTTGTTAGATTGGATGTTTTAGAGCCCGATCGAGTTCTTTCCAACATGGTTTCTCGGTCTTCTCTATATGGTCGTATCAGAGAGTGTCAGTATGATGAATCTTATCTGGTTGTCCTGAAGGACACGGTTCAACATGGAAATGCCAAGGAGGTTACTATTTGTGATAACGGTGTGTTGCGGATACAGGGTCAGTTATGTGTACCTAATCTGGAGGGTTTGCATGAGTTGATTCTTCAGGAGGCCTACAGTTCGCGGTACTCCAATCTTCCGGGTGCAGCTAAGATGTATCAGGACTTGAGGCATCCCTATTAGTGGAGTAGGATGAAGAAGGACATAGTGGAGTATGTAGATCGGTGCCTAAATTGTTAGCGGGTGAAGTATTATCATTAGCGGCTAGGTGGTTTGATTTGGTGGATTGAAATTCCTGAGTGGAAATAGGAGCGTGTGACCATGGACTTTGTTGTTGGGCTCCCACGGACTCATAAGAAGTTTGATGCAGTATGGGTGATTGTGGAAAGGTTGACCAAGTCGGCTCATTTCATTCCTGTAGTGACTACATATTCTTCAAAGGAGCTGGCTCAGGTTTATATCCTTGAGATTGTATGAATTTATGGCGTACAGGTATCCATCATCTCTGAGTGGGGTACACAGTTCATATTGTATTTCTAGAAGGCCGTACAACGTGATCTAGGAATATGGGTTGAGTTGAGTACAACATTTCACCCTCAGACGGGCGAATAGTCTGAGCGCACTATTTAGATATTGGAAGATTTGTTTTACGCTTGTATTATGGATTTCAGGGTGCCTGGGATCAGTTCTTGCCACTTGCAGAGTTTTCCTACAACAACAGCTACCAGTTGGTATCCAGATAGCTCTGTATGAGACCTTATATGGGAGATGATGTCGTTCTCCAGTTGGGTGGTTTAAGCTAGGAGAAGCCAAGTTATTAGGCAGGGGTCTGGTTCGAGATGCTTTGGGGAAGGTCAAGATGATCCAGGATCGACTTCGTGCAGCCCAATCTAGAAATAAGATTTATGCAGATTGGAAGACTCATGATCTATCATTCATGGTTGGAGAGCGAGTCTTGCTCCGGGTTTCACCCATTAAGGTTTTGATGAGGTTCGGGAGGAAGGTAAAGTTGAGCCCTAGGTATAGCAGACATTTTGAGATCCTTGAGGGGATCTGAGAGATGTCCTACAAGCTTTCGTTTCCACCTAGCTTATCTCTGGTTCATCCAGTGTACCATGTCTCTATGCTCCGGAAGTATTATGGTGATCTGTCTCATGTTCTAGACTTCAGCACATTCCAGTTGGACGAGGATTTGACTTACATTGAGGAGCATGTGGCTATCTTGGATCGACAGGTCCAGAAGTTCAGATCAAAGGATATTGCTTCAGTAAAGGTTCAATGGAGGGGTCATCCCGTCGAAAAGGGGACCTGGGAGACCGAGCTCGACAAGCGGAGTCGTTTACCTCATCTATTCACCACTTCAGGTATGTCCTTATTCACGTTCGAGGACAAATGTTTGTTTCAAGAGGGGGAGAATGTAATGACCCGATCGGTTGTTTTGTGTAATTGTGCCCTGTTACCCCTTTTATTTCTTCACACTTGTGTGTTTATGCCTTTATGATTTTCCAGGGTTGATTAGTTTTGTTCGGGGAAGCTTTCAGGTTGATTTGGACCCTGATTCTTGACTTAGAAGTTTAAATTTGAAAATATTGACCAAACTTTTTTTGAAAATGACCCCAAAACTGTGTTTTTATGACTCTGATAGCTTCTTATCGTGATTTCGGACTTGGGCATATGCCCGAAATTTATTTTGGAAGTCCGTAGGTTGATTTGTGTTGATTTGCCAAAATTTGGCAATTTTAAGTTGAAAAGTTTGACCGTTAGTTGACTTTTTTCTATCGAGCTCAAAATTTGATTTTGGGAGTTGAAGTAGGTGTGCCATGGAATTAGGAACTTGTCTGCAAAATTTGGTGTCATTTGGAGTTGATTTGATAGGAATCGGACACTTCATTGTAATCTTAAAAGTTCTTGAAAATTTCTTTGAAATTCATGTGTATTTTAGTTCAATTCATAGTTTTAAATATTATTTTTGTGTTTTGATCGCGCGAACGAGTTCGTAAGATATTTTTAGACTTGTGCGTATGTTTGTTTTTGAGTCTCGAAGGCTCAGATGAGTTCCGGACGCGTTCTAGAGTGGTTTGGATTGAAAAATAGGAAAATCTGGTGTCATGTGTCGCAAACGCGAACAACATGCTCACAATTTCCAGGATGACAAGGGAGGGGTGAATGTCGCAAATTCAACCCCATCTTCGCATTTGTGAAGCCAACGGGATAGGATCATGTTCGCAATTGCGAACAATTTATTCGCATTTGCGATTTTTACCCATTCGCAATTGCCAAGACTGTATCGCAATTGCGATGTATACTAAGTCTATTAGGATTAGCAAATGCAAACCCTGGTTCGCAATTGCGAGGGTTAGCAAATGCGAACCCTGTGTCGCTGATGCGTGGCTAGAATA